>ML842663.1:52192-67341 GCA_009831015.1 Picea engelmannii
AGCCCTGGTCCACGTGACCATTAGCACATGACCTCGGTCAAACCTCGCGTCGGGGTTTCGGCATTTAACATGTCATGATACACATGCCTGTAGAATCCCCGATCCCCGATTCTCCGATGAGCTCTATTCCTAAACTTAGCCCCTTCTAGCTACACAATGTTCCATATGACCATCTATCAGGTGACCGCCACCATACCACTCGTCGATATATCGGGGTTTTCAAAGATAATGTGCATATGTCCCCTGGATCTGCGATATTCCGATTCCCGACCTCCTATCTTCTCCTTACACCTGTCCTCCACTGACTCTTGGGTGGCCCACAGGCTACGATTATGTCACGATATCGCGTATCGCGACTTCGGCATTTCTAATGTCGCAAGTTCTTGTCACTTCCAAATCGCGAACCCTGAAACTCCGACACAGGGGATGATCAACAGTTCAGATTCATACTTAACCAACGGCTGTGATCACTTCGCGAAACCGCATTTCGCGATTTCAGAATCCTTGATGTGTTGTGTTCTTGACATAACGAAATCCCAATCCTCGAATTGCCGATAAGGCCTCCTGGTTGCCACGTGTCCATACAAATGAATGGTCCAGATCCCTGCTTGATTAACGGTTGCGATCAAATCGCGAAATCGCATATCGCGATTTCGGGGTTTTCAATGTCAAGTGAACTTTGCACTTTGAAATCGCGATCCCCGATTCTCCGATGGCTTATCTCCCTTGCAACTTCTGCAGATCTGACGGCCATTATTCTTTCAGGAAATTTGAATAAGATCCTATGGTCACTGACTCTTCTCCTCTCGATTATTACTGCGTTGTTATTCAATGCTGGTTACATTACTGCGACCACACGTTCTTGCCATCAATGACAAGTATACGTTGATTTTCTTTCTGATAACTAAAATTGCCAACAGAGACCCCCATTGGTGATTCCTCACCCTACCGCCAAGACACCTCTTCACATCCCTCACATCCCATTACGCAGGAATGTCCACAACCCACAGGCTAGGGCAGCTCATAACTATAGTTTGGTAGACGACTTAGCACAATCCCCGGCTGCCATGTCAGTTTTGGAGGTCCTCTAGACTTGTCCTACTCAGCGGAAATCATTACTTTCCACCTTGGGGGCATTCGATCCTGCAGATACCCGACTCATTACCTTTGATCTTGACAGCAGAGAACCTCGTCTTCCCATCTTGATCGCTTTTCAAATACCAGTAAAAATACGGAACATCACAGTTCATCGGTGTATCATCAATGAAGGTGAATCTACATGCATTATGTCCAAAACAGTATGGAAAAATCTTGGTTCCCTGGAACTCATTCCCTCTTCCATCACCTTACGAGCTTATGACAGACGACCATCCTCTCCTAAAGGGCTCTTCCAAAATGTCCCCGTCGAACTCGGGGGCAAGACTATTCTCATCGATATAGAAGTTATCGACGCCCCACTCGATTATAATATCTTGTTTGGTCGTAGCTACATGTACACTATGAAGGCAGTGGCATATTCCATCTTTCAGACAATGATGTTCCCTCACAATGGGAAGATCGTTACCAATGACCAAGTCTCACATTACGAACCTAATCCATCTGCCAGCATCAATAACATTCTTCCTCTCATTCACAGAAGCCATGACGCATATGCACTCGTCGAGATGGGTCCTGGGATTTTCAAATATCCATCCTTGTTAGGAACTTACCATGGAGCACCACCACTCCTTCATCCTTCCAACCAAGTATGTGTCATATCATCTAACATAACTCACACAGAGGATACCCTTCCTCCTACAGAGGCTTCTATCATATCTGATGTCCCACTCATTGCAGAACCCCCCCTCAAGAACCTCCTAGACACTCGTCGACCCCACCATTCCATAATTCCACCTCTCCCCAAGGACATATCCCAGTTTGGGAGACAGTTACCCAAGCCATCACTCAAATTCCCTTCTTTTACCCTCCACTAAGCATTGAATCTTTTCTGGTAGCCGCAACACTCACACTACCCAATATGGTGTTAGCAATCCCAGTTTGGTATTTACACCCACCATAGATGGTTCCTTGACCATCCCTCCCCCCCAAAAAAGAAGGAATCCCCATGTCGATTCCCATAATTACTCCCACCACCCCCACACTCACTAACCCCCCTGCCACAACTAGGGGCAGGAGAAAGAAAAAGGAGCCCAAAACTCCCCTTCCTCCACGCATCCAACCTCCTTGCGCACTATGTGAGAAAGAGGGACACCAAACCAACAACTACCCATCTCTACCCAAGTTACGGAATTTGATCCCACTCAATCACACTCCCCCAACACTCGCCACTACGACCAGTTCTGCCACCACCACCCCCCCCCCTTCCAATAGTAAAGGGTTCCGGACCAAATTCGCTTGCGCTATATGTTCAGAGTATGGCCATTATACCCACCATTGCCGAACACTGCCACACTTTTGGAAGACATTAGCTATAGTATGCCAAAGCTTCCAGAGCAACTCCAATCCTGCTACATCCTCCTCCACCAATATCACTAACATCCGGTATGTCACCACTTCAGTCAATGAGCGTATGAGATGCCCTTGCTCTCTCTGTGATTCATTAGCTCATTTTACATACCAGTGTCCTATGATCCTTGAATACAGGCAACGCCAATTGACCCTGCTTCAACGGCTCACAGAGGCGATAATTGACATTACCTCGTCACTAGCGGATATTCATGTCATTTCTCCCGAATTCGAGGCCCTTCCAACGCCTCCATGGTTCTTAGATGACTTATCTGAGGATTCACCCCCCAAGTCTCCTGCTCATTCCCCTACGGACATTTTACACCCAACTACCACGGGTACCCCTCAGTACTTCAATATATGGTTTATGTCGAGTGAACCCTCACCATATCCTAACATTGTTCCCCCTACTTCTTCACCAGGGGGAAACCACACAAACACTGTCACTGATATCACCCCTCATGACCCCTTGTATTCTCATCACTTCCAATGCGATGAAGAAATACTCGAAGAATTAAACCACCCAGACCTCCCCTAGGATGCGCTACACCACCGCGCACTCTTCTCTCCACAGGAAGCCTCCATGCCTCCTAACCATAACCCCATTTACGCGGTCAAAACCAAGGATTTTATCCCATCAGGTCCTATCGACTAGTTTAAAAACCCCATTCCTGCCCCTGATGATTTTGAAGAAGGCAACATGGCCAACATTTCCCCCACCATTAAAATCGACATTTCCATTAAAAATGGCATCGTCGAGGAAATCACCATTGGAGCTACTTGCACTCCTCAGGAAATCACCACTTATAAAGCCCTCTTCCAGGAATATAGGGATATTTTTTCCTGGTCATACACGGAAATGCCTAGCCTCTATCCCTCCATCTTCGAACATCGCATCGACACCTAACCCAACATTACACCAGTTCGTCAAAAACAACGACCGCTACACCCATCCAAAGCTGCGGCCATCAAAGATGAAATTGACAAACTACGAGTTGTCGGGTTCATTTACGCCATCACCTATACCTCATGGGTTTCCAACCCTATACCCGTTAACAAAAAACAGGGCACTATCTGTGTTTGCACAGACTTTCGCGATCTCAATCACGCATGTCCCAAAGACAACTTTCCAACGCCTTTCATCGATCAAATTATCGACGATTGCGTAGGCCACGAGGCTCTATCCTTTATGGACGGTTTCTCTAGTTATAATCAAATTCAAATCCACCCAACCGATCAGTATAAAACCTCATTTACTACCCCTTGGGGTACTTTTGCATATCGTTTCATGCATTTCGTCTTAAAGAATGTTGGCGCAACTTTCCAGCGGGCTATGACATACATCTTTCACGATCTTGCTCATATCATCCTCGCCTACTTGGACGACCTCACAGCTCGATCCAAGAAATGCACCCAGCATCTTGATGATTTACGAATCATCTTTCAATGGTGTCGTTAGTACAACATCCGCTTGAATCCTCTCAAGTGCGTGTTCTGTGTCACCACAGGGCGCCTCCTTGGCTTTATTGTTTCCCAAAGCGGTATTACCGTGGACCCCCTCAAAGTCCAAGCTATCACTAAAATTCCACCTCCCCGGAATTTACATCAACTTCAGAGCCTACAGGGCAAAGTTAACTTTCTTAGACGCTTTGTCCCAGATTATGCCACACGCGCACACGGTTTCCTTCACTTACTACGTCACGACATCCCATTCCACTGGGATGAGCATGCCCAATAGTCATTTGACGATCTTAAAATAGCACTTTCAAATGCACCTTTAATTAGTGCACCTCACTACAATCATGACTATATCCTCTACGTATCAGCACCAACTGTATCAGTAGCCAACGTTCTCGTCCAGCTAGGTGATGAAAATCGTGAGCATGTCATTTATTACATTAGTAAAAACCTCTCAGGGCCACTCTTGAAGTATAAACACAAAGAGAAACTTTCTCTTGTAGTCATCCTCACAGTCCAGAAACTGCGCCACTACATTCTTCTTCGCTCAACAAAGGTCGTCGCAGATTCCAACCCTATGCAGTACTTGCTCAATCATCAACAAGTTAATGGCAAATTTTCTCGATGGATTGTTATCCTTCAGGAGTACGACCTCGATTTCTCAACACCTAAGAGTAAGAAGGCCCTTGTTCTCACCGAACTTGTCATGACCCTCCCCTCTGACACCACCAGTGCCCCCATCAACACCGACTTTCCCATCAAACATCTCTTTTACATCACTTCGGATGATCCTTGGTACGGCGACCTCCTCGTCTATCTCTGAACCCAAAAGTTCAGTAGCCACCTTTCACGAGATGATCATCGGCGTATTCACCATCAGGCCCCCCGCTACCTCCTCATCGAAGACATCCTATACTGACGGGGATTCGACACCATTCTTCGATGATGCTTGACTATTGACGAGGCCGATAGAGTTTAAAATGACTACCATAGCGGCGCATGTGGGGGGAATCTGTCGGGCATATCCACTACTCATAAGATTTTTCGAGCCGGTTACTTTTGGCCTACCTTGTTTCACGATTGCATTCACGCCATGAAACGATGTGAGCAATGTCAGCTCTACACCAATAAATACTGAGCTCCCCCCACTCTCCTTCATCCCATCATCAATGCTGGCCCTTTTTGTAAACGGGGCATCAACTTCATGACTTGTAATCCCCCCTCTAGCAATGGTCACAAATACATTGTTGTCGCCGTTGATTACTTCACCAAATGGGCAGAAGCTATGCCCACCTTCAACAACACCGTTGACACTGCAGCGCGTTTTTTCTTTAACCACGTCATATCTTGCTTTAGAGTACAACTCCAACTCATTTCCGATCATGGGAAACACTTTGAGAATGAGATCTTTGTTGAACTCTCATCTCGGTTAGGGTTCTCTCACGAGTTTGCCTCACCATATTAACCTCAGTCTAACGGACAGGTCGAAGCAGTTAACAAAGTCTTCAAGACCATGTTACAGCATGCGGTTAATAAACATAAAACCAATTGGCATCATATGTTATTTTCCATGCTATGGGCTTACCGTACAGCGGTGAAAATAGCTACTGGTTTCACACCATTTCATCCAGTCCATGGGGTCGAGGCCACTCTTCACATCGAGTGCGAAATTCCCACCTTACGCACCGCAATTGAGCTATTACCTGACACTACTCCAATGGAGCAACGCTTGCTGAATTTGGAGTCTCTAGATGAAGATCGTCAATCTTCCTTACAGAACAACGAGGCAGCTAAAAAATGATCCAAGGCTACCTTTGATCGTCATGTCAACCTTCGCTCATTTCATGAAAGCGACCTCGTCCTGGCTTATGATATCTCTCATGATACCTTTGGCCACGACAAATTCGAGTCACTCTGGCATGGCCCATACATTGTCCAACATTGCATCACCAAAGGCGCATACATCCTGGCCTCCCCTAAAGGCCTCTCTCTCAAAAAACCCGTCAACGGGTTGTATCTCAAGAAATTCTACGCTTAAACGTAGTCATTCTACTTTTAGGTTATTTCTTTTATAGTGTTTTTAATCTTTTTTCCCTCCCTCATGTCTAAACTATCCTTTGTGCTATTGACATATGTTTCCTCCACCAGCCTACCACATCGGTTACGTTGATGGCGCAAGCCGTTGGACACAAAATCTCGCTTCAGCGGCTTGGGCTCTCTACACCCCCTCACGTGAAATGCTCCATTCGAGCGGCATATGTTTAGGGTCAGCAACCAACAACCAAGCCAAATACACCATCGTCATTGGCCTCCTGGCCGATGCCCAACATCATCGTATTCATCACCTTAGTTTCTTCCTCGACTCTCAACTAGTCATACTCCATCTCAAAAATGTGTACCGCGTCCGTGATCCTTACCTCTTTCGCAAATACCTGCAGGTTATACTTTTATCTCGACATTTTGATTCCATTACATTTACACATATTCCAAGACAATTGAATCAAATTACGAATAACCTAGCTAATATTGTGTTAGACTGGCATATATCACATCATGCTACCTCTACACATACATAAACATATAACACAAACTGTCATCTCATATATAGATGAGACATCATCAATACATTAACAAAACACATGTAAACACCACATAGATCTCAAAAATGTATACTCATGTATATATCGAAAGGTCCACAGTGCCATCCAACTATTTACATACAAAAGTACAACTATCTGCAGGTCGATAAAACACCTCGGTACAAAATGGGCTCACCAGCCTATATACAAAAAATATATATACATCAATGCATAGAGCACCACTCACGGTGACTCTAGAGAACCACCGCCTGCTCCTCCCTCAGGCGGTGGCGGCCCACCACCACCTACCCTAGGCGGTGGTGGTCCACCCACTACCAGCCCCTCCTGCCCTGGCGGCAGTCGTCCAGTCATCATCATAGCAGCCACTATTTCTCGTCGTACTATGGCCCGCCATGGCGGCGGAACCCCCATACACTGCTCCAGGATACCCTCATCTTGGATGCGAGACCATATGCCCTCAGGAACATCCTATAACATTGCATCCAGACGACGGCGTATGTCCTCAAAATCCACTCCGACAGCCACCAGAGGAGTGTGTGATGGACCAGCACCAGGGTCATCAAACCGGTGTCTCCTCGATGCCCTCTCTGGCTCAGCAGGTCGCACTGCGGCATCCTCACGTCGACGTCTCTCTCCCCGCGACAGTCTCTCTGACTCCTGATGAGTCGACGCTCTCTGCAACTCCACCTTGCGCCCACGAGGTGCCACATCTACACATACAAACCAACAATAGATAGTATCAACATCTATATCATATACATATGGCATGCTATCTCAAAAAATACAAAAACATACACATCAACATCATCCACATACCTCGACGGTCAAACACCTCCCCTGGAGGTATCACCATGTCTGGATCATCCCAGAAGTCAACCCCAACATAGGGGTACTGTAATATCACCTACAACATCTACCACCATACCTACACCGCCTTTGCAGTGAATAATTGGCCACCTTCGCCACCACCATGGTGAAGCAACAAAGTCAACCACCGCCTCAGCCGCGACTCTTGCACCCCCGACGCACCCAATAGAATCCTAGGGCGCAACATCGGCACCCTCTCCAGAAACCAGGCCACAAGGATGGACCCGAAGGCAAACTCTCCCGTGTCTGTGGACCGACAGTGGTCCAGCTGCCCCACCATCTTGGAGTGCAGCGTAATCCCCCAGGCAAAATGCTCGCTATCCAACACCCTCTCCATCACCATCAACTAGCCTCTGCTGATCCACTGCATCGCCAGTGAACCATACACTCTCATAATCATCGTTTCTATACAACGATGTGCTAGGGCATCCATCGCCCCAATACTCACAACTGTGTCGAACATATAGTTCGGCCCTGAACAATATCTCCGGCCCACCATCACTAGAGGCGTATCTCTAGGTAGCACCAGCTCCGCCGGTAGGGGCGTTCCCCGAAATGGGAGCCTCGTCAGAAAATATACATCCTCCACTGTAGTGAAGGGAATTTTCTCTCCCCGCACTATGAAGCAGTGCAGGTCCGGACTCCACATCCGGATAAGAAACTGCAGGAGATACTCCTGTGCCCGTATCAAAGGTCACTCAAAAAACTTTAGCAGCCCACAGGCTGCCAAAGTTGCATGCACGCCTAGCTCCTCAATAGCCACGACATCTCGCAGATAGGACCAATCTCGCTCTCCCCACCCAATCAGCATCGTGCACACAGCTCACCTGCACAACATAAAACCGTCCTAGGTCAGCCACATGGACAATCCAAAAACATCAAAAAGACACGTTTTACACCCATCAACCTTGCCTCCATGGTGCGGTTTTTCAACCCACAAGTGTTCCTGTACACTCCATAGGCATGCCCATATGTGCACCTGTTCACTACACAGGCACGCATGAGTGTGCACCTGTTCACTACACAAGCACGCTCTCAGGCGCGCCTGTTCACCATACAGGCACGCACAGATGCGTGTCTGTCCAACCGACAGGCGCGCACATGTGAGCGCATGTTCAACCAACAGGCGCACCCATCGTGCATGCCCTTAATCCCCTTAACCGCGCTCCCATGCGCATCTATCCGGTGGACAGGCGCGCACGCGTGTGCGACCATTACCGAATCGCCCGTGCATGTGGGGCCCATACCCCCTAAACACCTTTGTATGGCCCTCCGTACAGCCCCTGCCCAAAAAATGAAATCCTAATTCTATGCAGAATGATCAGACCACTAACCTGATGCTCGCAGGTCCTCAATCATATGCCTCGTCCTCCCCGAATCTCACAATATCCTCTGAATGCTTCTCATCCAATCACTATAGCAGCAAGTACAAATGAGGTGGCAATGTGGGCCCTACAGCTATATATAGGCCTTTTTTCCAAACTTCCAATCACCATTCTGGTAGCCCACGGTGTCCATTTCTCGATCCGTCTTCAGCCATGGGATCAGCATCCCGTCATTTACATCACAACAGACCCTGGGCCTCTTTTCATCCTAAGCCCCCGGGGTGCCATTTTTCATACCCTGATCAGGTACGCATGTGCATATTCACACTTATCAAATACATGCTCATATCTTCGATTCTCTTCAGATATTGTTCACGTCGGGTATTTGGTTTTCATGTGTGCAGGAACTTGATCATCATACATCGCCACAACCCCTTCAGGCATATACTTAGCACTGGCATGTAGTCATTCCCTCTGAATCTCACTTACATTTCCAGTAACACCCTCTGACATTTGCCTCTAGGATCCCCATTTATGGCTCTGCAGTACCCACACCTCCATTTGCATCTTCGGTACTGTCACCCGGTAGCATTCTTACCCGCATGAGTTTTCCCATTCATAGCACCTTTTGGCACTTCTGACACTCATGTTGTTTTCAAAACTCTTTAGGGATGGGAGTCCCGATAGTCTTACATCATGTCATGAATCAACCACATACTCCTTCTCCTCATTTTGCTAGCTTTCCCAACGGACTCCCAGATTATCTCTCCACATTTCTATGGTCGGGTTGCACCTCTACAATAGCATGAACCCTCCATTTCATCCACAATCTGTCTACCCATCTGCAAATCTCCCTTCATTTCACCTACCTCATACAAAAACCCACCCATGGGGCCCCCACCCTTCATCAGTTCTCTGGGAAAATTATGCCCTACCCAGGCCCACCATATCACACTGGGGCACCCATTTCTGTATTTGTACACTTCCCCCCAATTATTCATTATCTATTGTACAAACGCCTTTATTTTCAGTCATTACATTAACTTTTTGTCGTCACCTTTGGGCGACTTGCTTCCCTTTTTTGGCCAACCGCAACCCATGTCACCCTTGGTTGGAGCACTACTTATCGTCCACCCTTACTGACATCATCCATATCTTCAGAGTACCCCACAGGCCACTTACCTCTTCCCTCTAAATTTGTTCACCTTGTCCCGCCTCTGGCACAACTTATCCCCGGTCTTGTCGTCCCCCTGACACTTGACCTTGTTGAATGATTGTGACTACTTTTTATCTCACACATACTTCAACCAAGGGCAGTCCTGAGTCTTCCCACATCTTGACTTCGTCCCTATACCTCCTCCACTTCCTCACCTCGCCTAGTATATTTCATGAAGCCATTTTCTTCTGGGAGTCGCGTCCCCCTTTTTGTCGACATTAGCACAGTTTTCCAGAAGGGCGACAGTATCTTAATTCTCATTATCCACTAAATGAGATATCTTGGATGGAACAGGGTGAAACACCATTGCTCCCTATTGTCATTGACCCCCATAACATTTGAGGCCAAAACTTTCTCATGTTACGGTGGGTCTTACTTTGCGAGTATTGCAGTTAGTTCTTTCATTTACCGAAGACCTCTGAACTTGGTTGGGCTATCAATGCCTACATAATCGGTGCTACTTATTACGCGATCATTGCCTACTATTCAGAGTATGTCCATCTGCAGACTTGTCTTTTGCCTTTATCACAACCACCCCCGAGGGCGCTGCAGTTGTCTACACCAACACTTCAGTCATATTTTTTTGGAGTTACATGACAAGAGCATGGGGCATGCCCGCCTCGTTTGTACACAGTTTTCTATTTTACACACCTCATGGAAGGTCGGGTCCTACCGGTTCCTTTTTCCCTCCAACGGATCACTCTGGACGATCCCACTATTTCTCTCTCTTACAACAACATTCTTAGTATAAGAAACATTGATGGATTTCAGCTATACATATGCTCCTAACCTCATCCATCAGGGGGCATATGTTATCACTGAAATTTTGTCCGCACATGGTTACAAGAACTCAGCATCGTCAAACAGTGACGAAGTCATCCATGGACTTGAATTAACACCAAAGCATTCATAAAAGGGTCAAAAAATATACAAAGTAGTGAAAAATTGAAGGGCGCTATGAAGACACTGGGCACGCATGCACATGCTCGGAACTGGAACGTAGAAATCACACACATGTGCACGATGCATGACTGTTATCGCAAAAATCCGTGCACCTGCTAAACGATGCATTTATGAGAGTGGTCGGCCTCCCACCCACTTACGGTTCAGCTCCTAAGCCGATTTGACCCTCAAATCTGGACTGGATTCGACTAGATGGCTGGTCAAAGACCTATAAATGCCCTAATTAGCCTCTTTTCACACTACAAAGCAGTTAAACAATAGCTCAAAGGAATGTTATAAAAAGGCCATGGATGCACCTCATTTTTCAAGGAATTCAAAGTAATGTTATGTTGCCTCTATTCTCTTGAGGACTCCATCCTTGTCAAGATCATATTTGCACCATTGCATTGGGTAATCCATCTCACCCATTGAGTGGATTTGTAAAGAGTTCTTTCATCATTTTCCATTTTTCTTTGTTGTAAGAAGAGCTAGCTAGTGGGGATCCAAGAGCCCTCCCTTGGAGGAATAAGGGACTCATAGTCCCCTTTATTTTTGGTGTATTGTTTCACTAATAGATCAACCTCAACATTGGTGACATGGGTCTTATGGTTCTTTTTGTTTCTATGTCCCTATGCTCATGAATTTAGTTGTTATTGCATTTCTTAGTTTAATTCTTAATTGTTGTTTTTATTTCTTTCCCTAACTCTTTTCCTTGCAGTTGTCCTGCTTAGCAGACCCAACTGAGCTTGCAAGAACCTCTATCTTTCTCACTAAGGTGACGGAAGAGGTGCAACACATAGTTTTCTTGTAGGGGCGGTCTGATCTGTTGATCAGGACCTCTATGTTCCCTTTGATCTCTAGGATCTCTCTACCTAATTTGAGGAGGGTTTCTTCTAAAGTTAGGATTCCGAATTTGAGGAGTTGGTGGGTTTTCTCTAGAAGGGTTTATTTCGGATACAGTAAGTCTCTCCATCATTATTTCCATTGCTCTAGCTAAGGAATCCAATTTGGAATCGGAAGTTGATGTGGAAGGTTCCTCTTTAATTGTGACTCTCCTCTCCATCCTCTGTCGTTCCCTTTTGGCCAACAGGTTGGCCTTCACACTTATTGCACTTTTATACATGTCCTCTAGGGTGGTGGAGTTTCTTTCCCTTAATTGATATGAAATATCGGTGTCAAAACCATCAGGGAATTTTATCCATGCCAAACCTTGTGGAAGTTTAATATCGGCTGGAATTGCATTGTATAGGTTATTGAAACGGGTGTAGTAATCTTGTACTGTCTCACCTTGATTTCTTCTGATGTTTTCATATTTTGACAAGATTTGGAGAGGATTTTTCTTTACCTCCCATATTTCTATAAAACTTCTTTGAAACATTGTAAGGTCAAGCACTGAGGTAGCGTGTGAGCCTTTGTACCATTTCTTAATGTCACCTGTCAAACTCTGTACAAACAATCTCATTTGAATTTCAGCTTCATCTACTTCCTGTAGGTCAAAATAGTCATTCATTTTATCCACATGTTGTTGCGCGTTCAAGGGCCCTGTGCCATCGAACTGAGGAAGTCTCAGTTGATAATCCTGGGGCATAGCATGTAAAGGTGCGACCAACACCAAGGGGGCATATCTAGCTACCATGATAGGTGGAGGAGATGGGACAACAACTTGAATGATAAGAGGGGTGGTGACAGAAGATGAGGACGAGGAGGGGCTAGCTGGCACAGAGTGAGTGGTTTGAGTTTTAGTAGTGGGAGATAGAACTTCAGGAGTCTGGGGTTGCAAGACATTTGGGTCTAGAATGGTTTCAGCCACAAAGCTATCAGATTTCATTCTAAACAGGCTTTGTTAAAAAAGGATGTGAAGGGAAACAAGCTCCTTTGGAAGAGAAGGGGACCTCTGAAGGGGATTATGACTTATTGAACCTTCTGCAATGGTTTTTTTCCTAAGTAATTGTTCTGTATTATCAGTTGCTATTGCAGGTTCTGGGTCTGGGTGAGATTGAGTATAAGCTCTTTTGGGAGCCAGATTTCTTTTTGATTTATATATATATATTTTTAGTTTTATGACTCCAAAAATTAATATCTACAAGATTTTAACAACCTCTAAACATTACTTCTTTCTCAGATTTGCAATTTTTCAGAAACAAACTTTTCTTCCAGGGAAAAGAAAACGTGAGGTTAAAATTTCTTCAGTTCCTTCCCCAGTATGGTCGCCACTATGTTAACGCTCTGTAAATTTCCTAGAGGTTGTCAGAAAAGAAGAAATCTATGGGAGGTAACTTTATCCAACCACTTCAAAGCTGGGATCTAGCCCTACCAGCTTCAGAGAGGGATCTCTCTGTATGATTTAGATATGTTTCAAATTTAAAATATTAGGCTAGGTGAATAAAATATGTTTGTTTCGTTTGTTGTCGTTTTCGTTGGGTTGGCCGAGAGAGATTTACACGTCCATTGGGCTATGGGGTCTGTATCATAAAATAAAATCTAAACTAGAAAACAAAGAAACCTTTCACAGGGCAAGATAATGCAATCGTTGGATTCTTTTAGTAGCATAAATGAGGAATAGAAGAAAAGGAGAGAATGTCAATTACAACAAAGAAGAAATTAAGAATTTTTTTATCGTAAAATCATAAGATGAAACACTAAAATCATTTAAAGTCAGAAACATGGTATACAAAGATAAATCCTGTAACTTTCAATACTTTCAAACATTAGATTTAGAAAACAGTGCGATAACTAAGTGAGAATAACATTTAACTTAGAAAGGAAACATCACCAATGAGTACACGCAAGAATCCTGTGGAAATGCCACTTTGTATTAATGGAAGATCTCTTGAAAAATATTACAGTCTGGTAACTCACAGGGTGTAAAGATCAAACCTCAATACTTATAAAAGAGAAGTATTTATAACCAAAATTACAAACGATCCTGTCATTAAAGATCAGGATGTGGTAAATCTATTTTTAGCTTAACTAACTTAACAAACTACAAAAATCTAGGAAACTGTTTGATGATGTGTCGAAGTTTCATGTTGTTTTCTGGGTGAACCGTTGGTGAGGCCTCTGCATGACCTCATCTGACTGGATAGCTGACTGGGATGGGACAACTCATCGACTACTCGACCAAATTGCAAAGCTCTTCCCATCGAAGATGACTGGGAATGCTGACTTTGAGTAAGCTTCGGTAGACTTCATCCATCTCTGTGTACTTGGAAAAAGTTGCCTTGATGATGAAGATGTATCGGATCTTGAGTTGTATGCTGATGTCCAACTGTAGAGCATCTAGGAATGCCTTGCCAGTGATATTGCCTTGAATTCCTGAAAATTTCGAACTATCCTTAGCCACAATGGCTAGTCTCTTTTTGTAGTCAGGGAGCGTCATGAATTTGTCATTTATCACCTTCAAACCAGGAAGACCCTTCTTCTGTAGAGCCTCGATCTTGCTAAAAAACCTTTGCACCCCTAGGTCCAGATCTTGAGCCTTTTCTTCTAGCTGTAGCTTCAGTCCTCTCTTGGTCAGCACCCTCTTGACCTCAAGGATGGTCTCTTTTCTATCCTCAATTCTCAGATCTTCCATCTCCTCTCTGGTTTTAGAATTTAGGAATTTGATGATTTCATTGGCTTTAGTGGGCATCTCTCCCAGTTCTGCTCTAATATTCTCGATGGCTTGCTTACTTCTTTGCACCAATTCATTTTGCTCAAACATAATTTGTATCATTGGCCATATTTCGTTCATAGACTTGGTGATGTCTATCCAGACACTTTCTTTGACTTCGGCCAGTGTTTTGCCTGCCACTGTTTGCTTCCAAAGTTGTTGTAACTCTTGTTTGAGTTGGTATGACACTTGTTTTTTCTTGGAGTAGCTAGTTTGGTAAGAATATTTGAGTTCCTTGAGGTTCTCAATCTCCTTTTTGAGCCCGCTAATCTCTGTTTTCTGCAGATTCATCTCTTCCATAGATTTAGCCAATTCAACAGTCTTTTCCAGAGACATGAGTCGATTTTTGTTAAGAACCAAATATCAATATAGCATAGAAAAACCTCAGAAAAAGTACTCAACGCCTTGAAGAAGAGATACTTTCAGATAATAAGCCTCTTTGAGGGGGCAACCTCCTTTTACCCCACTTAAATGTTCAAGTCCAAGACGATTCAAAATGAAAATGTCTCCTTGGTATATATAGGAGACTAGGAGGTTTAATGGCCTAAAGCCGACATAAATAAAATAACATTACTAATCTAAAT
>ML842665.1:0-25522 GCA_009831015.1 Picea engelmannii
CGAGACATCGTCTGTGGTCTCCCCTACTGGGTGTTCTGAGATGGTCGCTTGAGACTCATGTGGCTCCACTGCTATTGTCGGATTTGGCATCATGCCATTAGCTTTCAGAGTTGCTTCTATATTATTTAGTTGCACCTCCTTAAGGGTTTCTGCTTCCTAGTTTTGTGGTTCTTGCGCCACTGCGGCCATATCTACATTGGTGGCCTCCACTGTTGGCTGCTAAATTTCTTCCAGTATTGGTGTGGTTTGTACTGGTATCCTCTCTGGGGATGGGATTTCTTCAATGTTGACGACCTCCGACGGCTGTTGTTCACCTTCTTTGGCATATCCTTGTGACCTGGTTTGAACTCTGGTTTTTCTGGTAGTCTGGCTCGCTTCTGCTTGCTTGGGCGGTGCCATCGTGGTGAGTATTAAATGGATGCTAGAATCGAATAGTCTCTGTGGTCTCCATGAAATCTCTCTATTTTATTTCGCCTCTATTGCTCTCTGTATGGTTTGTCTTCATGAATAGACTATGGGCTCCCGCGTCCGTGTGTTGTATGGCTTTCCCATGAAGCTTGTCGAGTACGCTTTCTTGGTTATGGGTTAAATGAACCTTAATTACGGATTCAATGCATCTTCGGCAGTTTCATACTTACCATTACTCATGTTGTCCCATGTTCTATTGGTGCGATTAATGTGGCATCCCATCGGTCCTTGCCTCTCTTTATTTTTTCCTAGTGTCATCCTGTCATGTTGCTTTTGTCGCCTTTCTTTTTTCCACTTGTTTCTCTTTGTATGTAACCGTTGTTCTTGTCCTTGCCACATTTGTGTTTCTAAATTCATGTGGCCTTTATACTTCTGGCGTACTGCACCCTTTTTAGTTTTATTTCCTATTTTTTTTACTGCGCGGTGGTTGGTTGACCGTCCTTGTAGAGCTTCAATCGGCTCCCATTGACCATTCCTCTGAGTTATGAACCTGCTAAATCTCTTAACTATACAGTGCCTCCGTCTGTGACAGATATTACTTTGTATGGTCCTAACCAATGCATTCTAATCTTTCCTGGGTGTTGTAACGATTTGTTGTCATACATCAATACTAAATCTCCTTCCTTGAACATTTTCTTCTTTATGTGTCTATCATGCCAAGCTTTGTCTCTTTCTTTCTGCACTTGTTGATGGAATCCTACCAAGATTCGTTCTTCCTCCATGGTCAATAATTGATTCAGTCTCTCTTGTACTGCGCCTCATTCTGTCATTTGTGTGATAGATGCTACACACAAGCTGGGTACTAAACATTATAATGGCACTACTGCTTCTTGTCCATAAATCAGTTTAAATGGCATGTGACCTGTCAAATTTTTGTATGTAGTCATGTATGCCCATAATACTACTAGTACTTTGAGGTTCTAGTCGTCTCTGTTGACGTTACAAATATTCGTCAGTGCGTTCTCTAGAATTTTGTTGAAGGCTTCCACTATGCCATTTGCCTGTGGATGATACGGTGTGCTCTTCTGATGATGGACTTCAAAATCTTCAGTCATTGCGCAGATGGTGTTGTTTATGAAGTGCGTGCCTTGATCACTCATCAAAACTCTTGGGCACCCGAATTGAGTGATTACTTGTTCAAACAAAACGTGTGATGTTGTTTATGCGCTACAATATTTTACTGGTGCGGCTTCCGCCCATCTTGTTAAATATTCTATCGCAGTGATAATGTACCTAGCCCCTGTTATTTTTTTCGATGGGTTGATTGGTCTCACAAAGTCTATTGCCCACTTGTCATATGCATGTAATGTTACTTGTGGTTGTAATGTCATCTCGTCCCTTCTATTGGGTTTGCCTACCCTTTTACAGACATCGCATCTTTGACAGTACTCCTTCAAGTTTCTGTGAATCGTTGGCCACCATAGTCCTGCGCACAATACCTTATGTGCAGTAGCTTTACCTGCATAATTCCCTTCTACCATTCCCTCGTGGGATTCTATTAAGACTCTTGGTCTTTTGTGCTCTAACATGTATCTTCACAAGATGCTATCTGTTCCCATTTTATATAATTGTTCGACAATCAGTTGATAATCGACAACGCGGACTACCAGGTTTTTATTCCGCGCGGTGCTATAGTCTTGCGGTGCAATACCTGTACTCAAGTACTGAATGATATCTGCGAAGTATTCATCAACAATTTGTACTGAGAATAATTGTGCATCTGGAAAGTTGTCTTCTAAATCCATAGGTTCTTCTCCATTTGTGACCCTCGACAAGTGGTCAAGTCCTACATTCAATTTCCTTGTTTTAACTATTACTTCAAAATCGAATTATTGGAATAGTAGTAACCATCGATAGATTCTCCCCCCCAACACTAGCTTGTTGATGAGGTATTTTAGGGCTGAGTGATATGTGAACATTTTAAAGTTCTTTTCCAATAAGTAATGTCTAAATTTTTGCAGTGCATAGACCATGGCTAGGCCTTCTCTTTCTATCGTGTTGTAGTTTTGTTTTGTGTCTGATAACTTTCTTCTTGCGAACGCTATTGGGAGATCCAAGTCTCTTGTTCCTAGCTACGCCAAGATAGCTCCGAGTGCTATCGTTGATGCATCTACATGCACATGGAATGTCTTTTCCCAGTCTGGAAATACTAATATCAGCGCGATAACCATCTTTTCCTTCAAGGTATCAAGACCGTGTTAACACTCGTCATTCCACTTAAACTCCGTATCCTTCCTTAACAGCTTTTCCATTGGTGTTTTGATCTGCACATATCCTTTGATGAATTTTCTGTAATATCTTGTGTGTCCTAACATTTCTCTTATCTGACAGACTATTTTTGGTGCTGGCAAGTTAACAACGACTATGATCTTTGTCGAATCTACTAATAAACCTTGTTTGCATACTATGTGTTCCAATAGTATCCCAAATGGTGTTCCAAATATTCATTTCTTGATATTCAATGATATATGGCACTGTCTGCATCTTTCTAACATTAGCCGTAAAACTTCCACATGGTTTTCCAATAGGTTGTAGATTGTCCAGTCATCCAGGGATAGTTTAAGAAACTAATGGATGAATTCCTTAAACGCGGAAATGAATACTCTAGAGAATATTGTTGGTGCATTCTTCAGTCCAAACGGCATGACTGTGTAGTGATAATATCCCCATTCTTTCGCAAACGTGGTCTTGTCTCTGTCCTCTTATGCTATCTTAATCTGATGGTAGCCCGAGAATCCATCAGTGAATTTGTAAGCTTCATGTCCTCCCACGTTCTCTAACACTTCATCTGTGAACGGTGTAGGGAACGGGTCGTGTAGGCATGCATCGTTAAACTTCCTCGATTCAACGCATATATTGATCCCTCTTCCTTGTTTCTTGTCATGTACTACCATCGGGCTTATCCATTCTGACTCCTCAACTGGTTCTATGATGTCGGCTTCGAGCATTCTGTCGATCTCATCTTTAACTTTTTGTTTATATATGGGGTTCAATCTGTAGGTTCGTTGTCTAATAGGTCTCACTTTAGGTCTAAGTGGTATCTTCATTTATCCCAGTTCTCCAACTATACCCTTCATTTATGTGAATGTTGTGGGAAAGAGGTCATTGTATTCACGTAACAACTCTGTGATACTTTCTATTGTTTTCTCATCCCAGTAATCTCCAATGCTGGCCATTTTGGGCTGCTAAGATGTCTCGATATTAACTTTATTTACCTTGATTGGCATAGAAATGACTTTGGATTCAATGGTTGGGCCCTCCACATATCTTTCGCATTCTACTTATTCGATCTGAATATCGTGCGGATCGTCTTCATCTAGTGCCTCCTCCTGTACATGGTAACATGACAACAGTTCCTTGATTGTCTTTTTATTCTGTTGTTTCTCTTCTGTGATAAATTCTATTTCTGGTTCTTTGAGGAATATTACTCCTCTGATTCGTTTAAGGGTTGCATCTATGTTGGGGTTCTCATGCTCGAATGAGAAAGTGACTGTGAAATTTTGTCGCAATGTCGTCCATTTCATAGTTCCTTTGCTCAATTCCTGGTCCATATACCAATTCGTTGGTGTGCCCTCAAGAGTATGTATGAAGTGATGAGGCCATTCCTCTAGTGGTGTCATTTTCGACAGCGTTCTACACACCTCCAAGTGTTCCGCTGGTGCTATGTGTCCTTCATATTTCTATTGTTTGTTGTTTTTCAGTTATGTGTCAAACCTTATGCGCAGTAATCACTTACATTGGTACCAATCTATGATTGTCTCTTTGTGTGCACTCCACCATCTTGTTGGTGTGGCCTTTAGTGCTAAGTCAAGTGCTAATAGTCTCTGGTTCTCTAACACTACGTCTTTGTACTGTGTCAAGAATGTTTCCAAATCATTTATTCTGTGGAAGTTGGATGGTTCTCTGATTTTTGTGCCTATCCATCTCACTGCGCGGTCTATTCTTGCACATCTTCGCATGGATACTTCATGTAGCCTCTGCTGCCAGTTCTCTAAACCGGTGTCTAAGTCTGTTTCACATGAAGTAATGCTCCACCAACTGAGTGCCCTGTCTGCAGTTGGGTTTACGTAATCCTTATCACGCACAGTTGTTCTATACAACTGGTCAATTTCCTCTAAGTCTAGGCAAGTAGGTTCTACAAACCTCTCCCCTTCTGATGGGTCTAATGGTGCGATGACCCTATATTCTATGGACTCAAATGTCATTTTCCTGGTCTTCAAATTGATTATGGCCTGGTTGTCAAACGCCCAATCCAGACCAAGAAATGTCGGGTAAGGTGTTGTGTCGTCCACTATTTCAATGACTTCGAAATCTGCTTTAATGTGCACTCCATCAATATCTACTGTCACTCCTTTCAATATACCTATTGGTAGGACTTTGTGCTGCTTTGCTAGTTTCAATTGAACAGGTGAGTATCCTAATGTGGGCTCTCCCATGCATTTCCATGTCATCTTTGGTAATACATTCACTTCGGATACTAGATCTAGTATAATGTCTCCCATATTGAAATCCCCAATGTTAGCATTCAGTCTAAATTCCCTACTTTTTCTTCTTTTTGTGTGTAGGTGATTAACTGTTTTAGGTTCTAGCTTTCCTTCTGTCTCACTGCTACACTTTTCTATGATGTTTTGCAATATTTTCACAGATGATGGATCACTTAATACTTTTACACATGATTGTAAAAAGCCTTTGATTTTACTTACTTGTCCCATGGGTTGCATTTCGTTGGTATGATCCAATGATGGAGGCATCTCATATTCTGGTGCTTCCTTGTGCGGTTGCGCAGTTGAAGTCGACATTGTGTCCTCCTTCTGATATTCTTGCCTGGCCTCCTTAAAGGTCTCCTTTTCCTTTTGTGTGTCGAACTGTTTTTTTGGTTCAGTGTTCTTCTTTACCCATTGGTTTTGTGTTGGTTCCTGTCGAACTGCATCAGTGCCTGTTTTAGCTCCTTCACGGGTAACTATGTTGATATTTTGTCCTTCACCCCTTGCTTCAGCTGAAATCCAGTGAACATTCTGATTGTTATGGTTCCTCTTTTCTTGAATCTTCACTAGTAGTGTCGAACATTCCTCTGTATCGTGGTCCGATGCGCGACAATACATACAAGTTGCTGGTGGAAGTGGACGTTCCCTTTCATAATGTCCCAGTTGCTGACAATTGTGACATGTGACTGGTCCTCTACCTCATCTAAAACCTCCTCTGGCTCGTCCTCTTCCTTTGTAGCCTTCTCGATCACCTCTCGGCGTGTTATACTGAGGCGTCTGATTATACTACGTGGTATTGTACTGAGGTTGTGTCGGGTTGTACTACGGTTGTGCGTTATTGTATGGTTGTTGCACAGTATTATACTATTGTTGCGTAATGTTGTATGGAGCTGGGGCTTGATTGAACTGTGGTGTTGCTTGCCCAGTCATCATTTTGGCCTGTACCCTATATGCATCTGACGTCCTTTCTCGCATCAGCTCCATAGTTCTACAATATTTATCGTTGTAAGGTGCAATATGAACTCTTTGGAACTCTCTGGTATTTCTGCATCATCGTGCAGTGATAAGGGTCGTGACTAGGTTTCTTGCATATTTCACACCATAATCCTCCCGTTGGTAATGGATTCAGCATTCCTGCTGCCATATACTACATGAACATTGGACATTCATTCTTGTGGTGTCCTTCCGTCCTGCACGTGGTACACCAAACGACTTCTTGTTTGTCCTTGTTCTTATTCTGGTTCAGCTGGAACGTGAGATTCTTTAAATCCTCCTTCAGTTCTTCGATAGTTGGGTATGTCTATTGGTACTGGTTTTCTTCCAGTTGCAAGTCTATCTGCAGAGCCTCTGCCTGCATTTGAAATTTTTGTTGTTGTAAAGGGAATTTTAAGTGTGGGAGTAGTGAATTGACAAACAGGTGTCGATGTTGCATATTGGTCATGAGGTATTTTAACTTTCCCTTCAGTCGCTTGAATATCTAGTCAATATCCCATACAGACTCTCCTAGTTTCTGTTTTATTTCGATCATCTCGTTCATGTATTGATCCTCTGAACTCGGCTTCTAGAACTCATTAATCGGTAACTTCTTAATGTCTACTAGTTTTTTGGTCGTACCAGGGGAACTGTTTGTGTCTAGACTCATGTACCAGTCTAGTGCGCGGTCTCTTAGAGTAATGGCTAGCTGTGCGAGTTTGGTATCTTCATTAGTGATCTGTTTTGATTCCCAGATCTTTGCACAAATGAACAAGTTCTTCTCAGGGTCTTTTGTTGCCTCTCCCTGAAATTCTGGTAACCTGATGGTAGGATCGTGTCCTGCCATTCTGAATACTGAACTACTACCTCCTCCATGCGGTGTAGATACTTGACTAGTGTTGCCTGAACTGGCTCCTACAGTTGTTGTTCCTTGTGTAGATGTACTTCATGTTGTCTGACTTCCTCTGAACTGTGGTTGTCTAATGGTGGTGTTCTCTTTGGTGTATTAGTCGCACATGGGTTTATGGGTTCCACACTGACATTAATATGGATAGGATGGCTGCCTTCTCCTCCCATTCTTGGACCTCTCATTTTCCTCTCATATGTTGCACACAGGATTTCCTCAATCTGCTCCACAGCTCGGATATCCTCTACCTCTTCCTCATCACTCTCCAAGCCTTCCCTCGCGGCTATAGCTCTCTTCTTGGTATTCACCTTGTATTGGTAGGGTGCTCCGCTACGTGTCTTTCCCATTTACGCCAAGATCCACTTGATTTGGTCGTCGTCCATCATGATCAGGTCCAAGGGTTCCTCCTCCTTCTTGCCTTTATTGTTCGCTCCTTCCATTTATCCTCACTCTGTCAGTGCTTCTCCCCTTCCTCCATGCACGTAGGGAATTTTAGCTGTCTGATTCCATTGTCATTACCCCTTTGTTATATAATAGTATCTTAATAGAAGTATACAGTGATAGAATGTACCTTCCTCGGGATCTGCGTAGAAATTCTTGCTCTGTTGCGTTGTATGACTTTGTTGTGTCCACTGCAAACTCTGTTATGAATCCCGTCGCAATACTGTCAAGCCAAAAGTCCACTGCGCGGGTGAATTTGTTGTTCACCTGCTGTAACTGCTCAATCTATACTGGGGTCCACTCTAACTGTCGAATCCGGTTCATCATGTGTTTATCCTTCAACCTTAGTATCCACTCCTGCAATAGATGTGGAAAATCATAGAAAAAGACTTTGTGCAAATTAGTAAACACGTATTTGTCCAGATATTTGTGAGGTGTGATTCCAGGGTTTCTATTGTCTTTCTGTGCAAACTCTAGCTCTTTGGTTCTCAACAAAGTTTCAATTTCTACTTTTGTGGGGTTCCACAGTCTCAACATCCCCTTCTAATGGCTCATTGCTCTCTTCTTTTCTTTGCTCGTTTCCCGCTCCTCCTATCTCATCTACTCAATCCTCCTTTGTTCCTTCCAACAACAATGGAACCATTTGTTGGTTACTAATTACTAGTTCTACTTTATCATTTGAGTTATTGACCTAGGTTTCATGTCTTTCGGGTTTCCAACAAAAGCCTCTAAAACTATCGGCCCTCCTGGTAAACCAAAAGGCAACGCAACACACAGAATGCGCCGTGCAGTCTCACCCGAGATAGCTTTAAATGGGTGGTTGTAAGACTCACGTGTTTACAGTCTGGGATTGAGCGCAAGATATGGGATTTGTATTATGGACCATTTATTATAACTTGTGATTGCAACCTATTGTTATTCACGACTTATTCCCTCTATATCGCAACGGTATTTAAACAAGCAATGTAACAACTCATTCATTCATTTGAGCATAAAAAATAACTACTGAAAAGATGGTAAAGATATGCATGCATTCATCCCATTACATAGATGTTACCATGGTTCACCCCTTCCTGGGCTACATCCACAAAGATTTGTCTCTTGGCTCTTTTATTATGGTAGTTCTGAATATCTAGCATTGCGCGCTTACAATTCTCCTCAGATGGGTAAGATCTATATGAGGCAAACTAGATTGCACCAGGCTCCTCAACCTGCGATCTAATCCTCAAATATCCCTTCTCTCCTCTCCTCTAGCTCAACAACTTACAAAATAGTACATAACAACATTACAATTTGCATCGACTCGTGCATATCTATGACATAACAATAATTTGAACAATGTAAAAAGCCAACTTATGATACCTACGGATTGGAACTCTCTATAATACCTCAGTATCGATATATATACATATTTGGCTCTTCAGCCATTACATACATTACCAAAACCCTAACCCTACCAACATTATGTCTTCCTCTCATGTGAGCGTGTTGCTCCTCCTTCCAGTTGTCGCTCTCCTTGTGCATGCTTTCTTGCATGCGCGCGTGATGTGTTTCCTTCCAGCTGTTACTTTCATTTCTGCACACTTTCTTTCCCCACGATCATCCTTCTTTCCACTTTGGTCTGTTGCCAATACACCTCAACATCAATTATAAAACAGGAAGTACCAACCGATTCATTGATTTCCTCAGCCAACCTCCAGTCGCGACACTCACCATGGTGCTAGACTCTTGCGGCCATGAGACCTTTGGATGGCCCCACCTCTATGAGACATACCCTGACTTCACCACCACCTACCAAATGTTGGGCGCAAACTCAATTATCACTCATTTCCATCTTCAGGATGATTTATTGTGCCATCTGGGCCATCTCTGTGTTCCATCAAGAAAGAGAATGAAGCTAATTTGGGAATCCCACTACAGTCGGGTGGTAGGACACTTCAACCTCGAAAAGACAGTGGCAGTGCTGCAACAACATTTCTACTGGCCGAAACTTCGACACGATGTCAGTATGTATATCAGGTATTGCACTGCCTATGCCATTGCCAAACTGACCACTAAGAATTAGGGCCTGTACACCCCTCTACCTACTCTTGACAGGCCATGGGAATCCATCTCAATGGACTACATGTCGGTCCTTTTGTCCACCAAAAGGGAAAATGACTGTGTTTTTTGGTTGTTGATTGCTTTTCCAAGATGGTGATTATGTCTGCAAGAAGAGCATCACAACGGAGGCCAAGCTCTTCTTTGAACGAGTATGAGTACATTTTGGAATCCCATAAACCATTGTCTCAGATCGGGATAGTCGATTCCTCAGCACATTCTGGTAGAGCCTCTAGTCACTATTGGACATGAAGCTCACCAAATCCACTACCTTCCACCCCCAAGCAGATGGCCAAACCAAGGTCGTCAATCAGATGATCATGCATATCATGTGCATGTACAATTTCAAGCACCCCCACACATGGGATGAGAGTCTTCCCTGTGTTCAACATAGCTACAACCGAGAACTACATAGCTCAACCATCCACAACCCCTTTTAGGTGGGGTTGGGATTCCAGCCATTGGGTCCCATGGATGTCGCACTACCCCTTGCAGCCATCGTGACTGACTCGTCACCTGCTCCAACTGAATATCCACCTGGTTCATTGAGCGGATCCAACACATATGCCAACTGGTTTGGGATATTTTACAGAAGTCCAATGCCAAGTACAAGCAATGCCATGATCAACATTGGGTGCCACATAAGTTTCAGGTGGGAGACAAAGTTTAGTTGCATTTGCAGAAATAACGCCTTATAGGGCTCCATAGGAAGCTTCACCCACTCCGTTATGGACCTTACACCATCACCAAGGTTGTGGGGGACAATGATTTTGAGCTCAATATTCCCCCTTTCCTTGGTATGTACCCAGTGTTCAACGTGGATATAATTTGGCCATATTTCCCACCATTATTGGACACCTCAAAGATAACAGAACAATTGACACCAACAAAGCTCAACCATGACTGCCTGCAACATACATGCAATGATCAGATTATGGACGCATAGGTCAAGGGCACTCGCCAACAGAGGATCCATCTTTATCGAGTTGTCAAAGCAGGGTAGCTCCTGCACCAAGGCAAGTGGCTCACCCGGGGCAAAATTTAGCACAAATTTCCTCATCTGATGGGCGAACTCAACGCAATGGAGATCATTGCTTCCTAAGGGGGGAGGATTGATCTAGATGGATGCCGGTGGCCTCCCACCTATTCCAACTGGCTCATTCTAACAATTTTTCAGTTTGACAGTTTTTTCTAGTTTTCGGGTCCCGAACTTCCGGGGCCATTTTGAGGCCCTAAACAATGTTTTTAGGGCTCGCAACATTCAAACTATAGACGAAGTTAGTCTGACGAGAACATGTGTAGTCCTCAGATAGACCTTTCCAATAGGTTATCGTGCACCTAAAACGAAGATCATATGCAAAAGTTACGACCCCGAGAAGTTGATGTACTAACTTACCCCAACGGGGCTCACATGACTTTTAGCGCTTCATCTCCTAGGGTTAGATTTTTGGATGTCTAGGGTTTTAGCATTCATGTTTAGTGTAAAAATCCTTGGACAACCTCATTGTAACCATCTTCTTGTGAATGAGCACAAACGCCACATCTCTTCTCAAAGATAAGCCACCACCATTCTAGCAAGCTTGTTTCAGTCTGCATTTTACAATTTCAACATTTTTCCTTATTGAATAGAAGCCAATTTTATTGTATCTTTGTTATTGTTTCTTGTGTTTTTGTGTTAATAATAATAATAATCTGTATTCATTTCATTCTGCTCATAAAATCTGGATCACTTGTGCAGTTGTGAGAGTGAGACAAATGAAGTCTAGCGCCCTCTTATTTATAGTCCTTTAAGTGACCTAACTGGTCCGACTTCTACTTCTGGAGGCTAATAAACCAATAATAAATATTCTCTTGAGTTGACTTTCCTCCTAGGGTTATTATCCAACGTTTTAGGGATTCTCTTGTTTTTCGGAATATTCTAGTCTTGTTAGGGTTACATGTAGAGGTTAATACATCCTGCGGCTACCATAATATCAACAGTGATTACAAGACTTCGGCTAAGGGAAAATTAACTATATTAATCAATGATGGGAGGTTTTGTGAGCAACTACATAACCACCTTACCACTTAAGTTCTATCCTCAGGCATTAGTGTGTCGTGGGAAATTGACTTCATGAATTACAACATCATGCAACTCTCAAACTTTTTTCTATGTGATTTATGCATGTATCTAGGGATAAATAGTGTGATCATCTTACTTGATAGTGCATAACTAACTTACTAATTATATAGTTATCTACATTATAACAATAATAATAATCTAATTTTAAGGTCACAACCAAGCCAAACACCAAATTGGTGCATGAGACCCCTTTGTTTGTGAGACAAGAGACCTTCTTCGTACAATGATTTGTCTTCTAAAGTCTACAAAGGTATACATATCCTACTCCCTTTGAATTTGAACACGTAACCTCTAAAAAAAAACACATGTTCTTAATCATTATACTCACTTATAAATTATATGTTAATTTGTTATTTACAAATATACAAATTCATATATATATATATATTTCCTTTAAAAAGAAAATCTAAAAAAAAGATGGCGAAATTAAAAAAAAATAAATATGAGAAATGGATTCTATTGTTAACTCATTAAATACATACCTCGTTAGTACTTTCTTTTTTTCGAATACTTAGATCCCTTATCCATGGAATCCAAGTATCATTATGATATCATAAACTTTACCCATAAACCAATACATTGCCTATCCAATTGCCTCGTTGAAAACTACAATGAAATCCACCATGGCCTTCGCCATGTTAGTGAACTCGATATAATAAAAAAAAAAAAATAGTATAATTCTAAATATTAGATTTTTTATTTGTAAGGTAGTTATTACTAAAATTTAATGGTTTTTTTTGGTAATTATCATTAAAACTTTTAATAATTAGCGAAATTTGTAATTTAATTGTTAATGAAATTGCCATTTGTTATTATTTGAATTGCAGTTTTCAATATACATGAATTCAATATCTTGAAAAATCCCTAATCTACTTAAATTATACAATCTTAACAATTGAATCACAATTCCTTCAATTTTTCAAATTTCTCCAATCTTAACAATTGAATCACAATTCCTTCAATTTTTCAAATTTCTCATTAATTTTTGAACAAAATTGATAAAAAAAAAAAACAGCCAAAAATAATTCAAACAATATAATATTTAAATTACTGCTAATTTTATAATTTGATATTTTAATATGACACACCTCTTTTAAGTTACTTTATTTTGCACCAGCAACTAGCAAGTTAATAAAGTAACTTATTCACTATGTAAAATTAATAAATCTTTTAAAGATTCTATGACATATCTATTTTATTCTTTTAATAGAATTGATGACATATCTATTTTAACATTATTTTTCATTAAAAATTTAATAAAAAAATATTTTTCCATTAATTAAAAATAAGTTTTAAAATTAATTTTGATTTTTTTTAAATAATATTTTTTTTATAATATTCAAAGCTATTAGTTTAGTTTTGGTCGATACAAAACAGTAATATTATTAATATTATTGTATAAAGATAAAATCTGATTATTTAAAATAATTTTTTAGTGGTCTTTAAGAAGGTGGATTTCTACACTTATTTTTTTATGTTTCAGGAAGAAGATCTCTTAGCTAATCAAAAGCAGGTTCATATTCTATAATTAAAAGAGATAATTTTAGCGTGAAGAAAGTCAATATCTCATACTAGCCATCCAAAGGAGTCATGCACTTTCCTCAAAGACAATGCATGCAGCCAAGACACAAAACCTTAGTTAATTTGCTTCTTACTTAGGAGCTAATTAATTTAAACTATATTTCTGAATGCAGAAATAGATTCAGGGTCAAATATGCAGATTCAACAATTTCTAACCAGATTTCAAGTAAATATCCAGAAAAAAGACTCTCTCATTTAATATTTTATTCAAAGATGAAAAGCATTTGATTTGTGAGAATTTTGTTAAATTGTTTTTATTAGTAATTTTAGATGAAATGATTATACACAACTAATATTTATATTTTCAATTTTATGAATTCAAAATATTAACTCTATAAGGTGGAAACTTTAGGCCTCGAAGGAGCTCAAAAAAATGAATGGATAAACTATACTAGAGGGTTGGTAAGTGTTGGAATTGAACTAAATGATGATAAAGATAGATTATTGTGATCTTGGGATATCAAACAAGGTCAAGTTAATGCTAAACTAGCATACAAAGTTCAAGTGATGGAGGGTAGGAAAATAGAACCTAAATTCTGGTATTGTGAGATTTGGGAGTGGCAAATACCAATTAAGGTAAAACTATTTGTCTAGTTATTGTTGGAACAGAGAATACTTACTTGGGATAACTTGATAAAAAGGACTTTTCAAGATCCTAGTATTTGTGTGCTATGTAAGGAAAGTGAAGAAATTGTGTTACATTCATTTGGGGAATGTAGTTTTATAAAAAATATCTGACATACTATTTTTAAGGAACTAAAAGTGGTCAATAAATGTCAAGGAGGACAATTTGAAAATAGTCTACTTAATTGGACAAAGAGAAAGGAAAATTGGAATGAAAATCCCTTGTTTTATTAGTTAGGAGGTTTGGAAGCATAGAAATTTGATGAGGTTTGGAAGCATAGTAATTTTTTGTTCCCCCGAGTCCTGTAGAATATGAATGAAAATCCCTATAGTCTACTGGCAAAAAATTACACAGGACACAAATCACAAAAGGATTGATAGACCACCTACTCTTGATTGGGATGGGCAGTAGGCTTCTTCGATGGGGCTTCACAGGAAAGAGGAGTCATTCTCAAATGCCTAGTATTGGGCACATTTAAACTAAAAATGAAATGTGGAAAAGGAACAAATACCAAAGGAGAATTGATGACACTTTGGGTAATTTTATTTTTTCCTTATATTAAACAGGTACCAAGGTTACTATTGGTGGGTCATTCTAAAGTTATTATGGATTGGTATATTAATGATAATAATCTTAAGGTGGATTGATATATTAATGATAATAATCTTCAGATGATATCTTTGCAACATGGATGACAAAGATTAGAGCGCTCAGATGACATTTGCAGCAAATAAAAGCCCAGCATATCTACAGAACTTATAATCAGGATATTGATCATCACATGAATCAGATGAACAGCGTGAAATTTTTGAAAGAATTGATATCAATTCTTAGGGTACTCCATTAATGTATTGTTTTGCTTTGGACCTTTTTTGTAAATGACAATCACAAGGAGGTCGTAACATTTTGTTTTTTCTGGATATAGATATGTATATTAGTGGTGACTACATAAACAAATGTTGTATAGGAGACAAAAGCTGAAAAACTTTTTTGTTCATGGTTACAGTTTGTATTTTCTGAAAAAAACAATTTTATTGTTTTTTATTATTGAAAAATTACATGATGACAGCAAAAATAGTAAAAAGTGAATTGTTTAATAAACTACAATTCTTTCCCACAACCGGTATTGATTCTCTTTTAAGGCACTTTATTTTGACCGTATATCTTTTAATGCTCTGATTTGACCGGCTCCAATGAATCTAGAAACCCCATCGTTAAAGGTACCCATTTTCACAGGCCCGTCGCTGTCGGTCCACATCAGCAGCAGCAATCATTTACGCAATTAATGACTTCCTCTTCAATCCATGTACTGCCTCACCCACCTTTTACGTTGCAAAAAATTAACCCATCTTTACGGTAATTCTAATTCTTTTACGGTGCAAATTAACCCATCTTTACGGTAATTCCACGTCAAATAAAGTCGGCAGAGATGTTGTTAGGTAGCACAGGGATCCTGTATACGTGGGCCGTTAGATTCAAATTTCACACGTACAACCCATCAATCATCACGCATTCATTCATTGGTTGGAATATGGGAACTCTCTGGCTATTAATGCTCCTCTTGTCAAAAACCAGAAACAATAATATCATTAATAACAATAATGACGCCTCATAGGGCCGGGGCCCACCACAAAGACGGCGATCCGCGCGGGAAGAGGCTAATCATTGACTGAACCTAACCCAAGACGAGGTTAAAATAAAGGAAGATTCGTTACTTTAACAAACTAGAGTTGAGTTAATATGCGCATTCATTAATGCTCCCTTGCGCGGCCCCACCACAGATGGACGCGCGGCAGCGGCGCTCCCTTTCTTCGGCAGCACAGGTTGGAATTCATTTGTCAAACGTTTTAGATATTTTCCATATCTAGTTATTATTTTTTCTTTTTCATTGGATTAAAATTTGGTTAGAAATTTTGTCGTGTTATTTTATTAATTTATTTTAATATTATTTAAAGATTTTAAATCTATTTTAATAATAATAATAATAATTTATTTTTAAAGTTACGGTAAAGTTATATCAAATTAGTGTATGAGATTCTTTTATTTGTGGGATAAAGGATTTCTCTTTGCTCAGGAGGTATACATACCCTATTTCTTTTGGATTTGAATTTATAATTTTTTTAAGAAAACACATATTCTTAACCATTAGACCCACTCAAATTATATATTCAATTAAAATTACAATGTGAAAAATACAACTTGACATTTTAATAATTTTTAATTCACTAAATATAAGATGATTTAATATTTGTCTCCACTCAAATAAATGAATTAAAGCTTACGTTTCATTTAAATAATGATGCCAACCAGAAGAAGAAGCTCATTTAAATTGTTTGTGAATGTTCATCCGAAAATTCCTTTTACGTGTTGGAAACGTAAGCGAATTAATATTAATATACACATATATGGTAGCTTTAAATACACTCGCATTCCAGTCGGGTACGCTGCATTCATTTATTATTTTAATTTCCATTTACCAACCAACTAACCAACTCGACGCGACTTAATTCAGCGTTGCATTTTAGGTGCTTTATTATTACTCTACATCGACACGGGTGGAACATTAAGTATTCGCCCGTCGTTTTCAAGATGTGTGTCGTAGGTACCTTTCCACCGACTATTTTGATGGCATAATTATGGTGGGTGATATGACCTCTCATAAATAATTGTGTTGAAATTTTTTCTTTTTACTATATTGAGTTTCAAAGTTTATAAACGTAAATTTTAAATCTCTAAATAATTTGAGTGAGTTTTTAATTCTGAATAAGTTAATTATAATTTCAGTAATTATAATTTCTCAAATTATAATTATGCATTGGTTAATTATGCATTGGTTAAGTTGGAATCCAGGGACGGGGCAACTCATCGCTTTGGGGAATGATCGGATTCTGGCACTGGGAAAAAACTCTTTTTTTTTTAGTAATATTATGTTTGTTCTAAACCAAAAGAATATAAATACTCTTGCATAGGCCAGGGAACATTTAGATTGCTAGTTTTTTTTTTTTATTGGCTAAGTAGTAGTGATTTGGGGCTTTTTGGAGAAAATGTGACTGAATGGGATCAGTTTAGGCGAGCATTAATTGATTTTCGCACTATCTTACAGGATTCTGAATATGAATTAATGTGGATAGGAGGGGATAATTCCGGATCTCTATCTGTAAAAAATATCTATTGGAGCATAATTTCAACTAAAAGTCAGATGAAAGTGGGGACTTGAAGACAGTGTATTTGGAAGTGGAGAATTCAACTAAAGATTAAATTGTTCATCTCACTGACAATGGAAGGTAAAATCCTTACTTGGGATTCTTTACAGACTAGAGGATGGGAAGGTCTGAGGCGTTGCTCCCTCTGTAAACAAGATTCATAAAATATCATACATCTCTTTAAGCTCTGTCCTTTTACCATATCTGTCTAGAATATTGTGAGCAATGATTTGAACTTAAAAAAGTGCTAGATTAGTAACACTCTGCCGGATTGCTTTAAAAATTGGTATGAGGAAAAGACAATCCCTACCCAGATAGCAGCTCATATATGTTGGTTCATTTGGATTGAACGAAACAAAGCAATTTTTGAAGATTCCACCCCTTCTATTCAGGCAGTGATTTATAAGACTTTGGCTTTACAAAACATAACCAATGCTCATTTGAAGGATAGACTTCCAAGAGATATATTGATCATTCATCAAAATGATACTTCTTTAGCATGGTTCGACGGGGCGACTCAGCGAGATGGCAGCTTGTGTGGAGCAGGTGGTGTAATAAAAACAATTGATGCAATAATCATAAGATGGACCTTTAATTGTGGCAGAGGCACCAACACAAGAGCGGAACTCTTGGGTGCATGGGCCACTATCATGTTAGCAGATCATTTGTCATTACATCGCATCCAAGTAATGGGTGATTCCAGAGTTGTTATTGATTGGCTATTAAACAAAGGTAGGCTTCAGGTTTGTGCAGTTGAAGAATGGAAAGCTAGAATCAAAGTTCTATTAAAGAGATTCCAGTCTATTAGCTTTCAACACATCTTCAAAAGCTATAATATTGAAGCAGAAACTCTTTCCAAACAAGGTTTTGAAGAACCAGAGGGAAAAATTTCCTATTTTCATTGGTCTAATGGAGTCGAAGGCCCTAGGAGACCTATTAGAATCCATTAGCTCTTTTGAGAGTGGAACTGTTTCTTTTTTCAGTTTTCAAGCCTTTTTATGTTTTGTTTTTTGTGAGAAATAGTATTTAGTAGGATGATGTCTAGGATGAGACGTCAGTGTTGATCTAGATATTTTCTGTGAACTTTAGTCCTACTACATTTTGGTGCCTATAGCAGGGATCAGGATTGGCAGTATGCTTTGTAATGGATCCTTGTTTTTTAGAAGAAAGATGTAAACAAATTATATGACTAATATAATTGAGCCAATTTTCTACTAGAAAAAAAAAGTTAATTATAATTTTATAAGTTAAATAAATATTTTTTTTGTTTAATTAAATATTAAAATTTATATATAAATGAAGAGTGGGAAGCTTATTATGTGTTTGAAAATAATTGTAAATTGGCGGACTTTTAGTTATAGGATAAGAAAAAAGTTATCCTTGAGACTCTTGTCACTCATGTTATTTTATATGGATGTGAAGTTTGGGTATGTAGTATCTCTCGAGAATCTTGAAGAAAGATAAAGCAGATCCAAAAGAATTTTATCACTTATAATCTCAAAATTAAAGAAAATACACCCTATCCTATTCTTCTCATAGAAGCTAGTCTTTCTCCATTGAGAGCACAACTATGATTAGGTACTTAATGTATAAGAACAAGATAAACAACATTGATGACACAAAGCTCCCCAAAAGTGCTTCAGATTCCAGCTAAAATCACCAACTACTTAAGAGTGGATGGCACAATGATGTCAAGTCTTGGCTAAATCATTGGGGAATAAATGAAGAAGTTATTTGTTGAATATATGGTTAAAGCTAAATTTAAGGAGAATCTTTGGTGGGATAAAGAATTAGAGTATAAAAGAAAAGGCGTTATCTAACTATTCTACAATTTTTTTTCTTTTTTTCCAAAATCCAGTGATATAAATCTTCCCAAAATCACAATTTTCTATAGTTTAAATTGCATTTATGAATGCAGAAATGGATTCAGCTTGCTGAAAAACCCTTGGGGCACTCTGGTTATACAAAATTAACCACTCAAATCTGCAGATCCAACAATTTCTCTCCAATTGAGACAAAATTAAACAGAAAATGTCCCTGGAAAAGGGAAAAAACTTAGAACAGTTAGGCTAGGCCTAAAAGAAAATTGAGATACTATAAGGAGGTGGTTAACTCTAATCTTGAAGATCAAAAGTATCTCTCATAAGGAAGAGAATCAATATTGCTAAAGTAATAACTAATTCTCATGAACTAAACTGGACGTTGGACGAATCCCAAAATACCATGGCATGAAAGAATCTGCCACCTTTGTGACACTCAAAGGGTTGAAGATGAAAAACACTTTCTCTAAGAGTACCCTCCTTATATCCAAGTTAGATCTCAATTTCAAAATATTTGTCACAATACCGACCTTCCTAGCTTTCTAAATCATCAAAACTATATTGAACAACCTATTACTTTTCAAACTTCAAAATAACATTCTAAAGAATTTCAAATAATCTCTTACCTTAAAGATTAGATAAACCACCACAATCATCATCCTATATAACTAAAAAACTAATAAAATTTCTAAATCTAAAATAAATTTCAATAATTATTTTATTATTATTAAAAAGCAAACTATACTCCACACATATGAATTTCGTTTTTGTGGTGTAATTTGGGAAGTATGTGAATATATTGTAAATATTCAAAAGTAATGACGAGGGGAACGTGACCTGTCCAAGCGTAAGAAGTAGGTGGTGGGGTGGCCCTAGTAGTTGCAGGTGAGATGAGATGCCGCAGACCCACCCAAATGCAATTTTGAGGTAATACGTACGTAAAGTAAAGGTGAAGACAAATAAATTTCAATTCAATTTAAGTTGCGAAAAGGAAAAGACAAGTATGAAGGAAAAAGGGTTTGGATAACGAATATCGTGGGCGGCTTATCAGATGGGTTTAAAACTCATTCCCCTCAACTACCGTTAAAACTCACCATTTGACTCAACTAACAACAAATTTCCTCCAACTACCATTCAAATTATCTCCAATTTCCTTTCCCTCTTCTCTCTCACGTGTCTTAAAAAACCAACTATATCTGTTCACATGCATATTTTAACAAGTTTACCTAAAGGTAATTAAATAACTTTTACTTTCTTTCTTAAAAAAATAAATTGTTTAAATTGTTGGTAGGTGAATCATATCTTTCTATTTTTATTTTTATTTTATTTTTTATTAAGTTTTTAAAATTTTAATTATTTTTATGGAAATTAATATATTAATGAAGAGGTTCTGAGAGCAGTTCAATTGGCAAGTGTTGCGATATGAAGTTTCATGAGGTTTCGAATTCAACTTCCCTCGACTAAACTTGTGTGTAGCGCGTGGGGCAGCGTGGGCATACTTGGAGGTTATAATGGTAGTAGTTGAATAACACGACCAGTGTAACGCGAGTACGTGCCCAACTAGTTGTCGATTCCGCACTTTGAGGTTATAGTGGTAGTAGTTGGATAGTTGTCGATTCCGCCACCCATAAAAATATATATATATATTAATGAAGAGGTTATATGTTTAAATTGAGAGGATGTAGGATATGTACACCTATGTAAATTTTAATAGTCAAATTATGTGGAGGGGTCCCTTGTCCTTGTCCCACAAACAAGGGGGCTCATTAATTTGGTGTCTCTCTTGGCTATGACCTTAAAATTAGATTATTACTATTATTAATACCACTTCTAAACTACTATGTGGGACGCCTTGGCTCTTGCTAAGTCATTAAGTCACAAGTTATTAGTATATCTGGCTTGCAGGTTGTTGGATATACTCTTGGGTTATAGTCGCATCTAGTAGGTTTAATCCTAGATCTAGCTAGCTTAGGACAACCCTTCCAAAAAACCTATAGATGATGAGGATAAACAAGTTAACCTAGAGAAAATAATTCTAATGAGTAGAATTAATAAACATCATAAAAAACATAGGTTAAAAAACTTAGAATTGCAAGGAAAGAAATGATAACTCGGAAATAAATTTGAGGCCATGATTTTGCTACATACAAAATCCTTACAGAGCCATGAAACACCACAAAAATATCAACAAAATGTTACACCTGCAAAGCCTAAAAGACGAATCCTTTTAAAATCCATGATTCATAGTTATAGAAAAATATTGAAAGAAAGAATCCAATACTATAATCAAACTAAATGGTTAGCATGATGGACTATGATTAATTAGAAAGGAAGAAAACAAAAAGAAAATTTCAAGAGATAATAAGAACCTAATAAAAACAAATAATCTTACCTAGGAAAGGATAAGATGTGCATCTTCGTAGATAATCAGACCATAAAAAACAATGAGGAGAAAATCAATATGGAAATGAAATACTTAGTAAATATGGAAAGACCAGATAACTTCATAAACCATAAAAGGAAAAACAATGAGGAGAGAATCAATATGGAAATGAAATACTTAGTAAATATGGAAAGACCATATAACTTCATAAACCATAAAAGGAATATGTAGAAAATATCCTAATAAAGAACTATTAAATTGTCAAATTCAATTAGTGTGTGAATTAGAAGGGAAAGAAAACCCAGCGGAAGAGAACAACCCCACCTCTCCAAAAAAAAACTCACCCTTACTCAAATTTAAAAAGCCAAACAATAAAATAATAAAGGGAATATGATTAAATACAAAACAACTTCAATAGTTGAAATAATATTTAGTGAACTTGTGCAAGGTGAATACCCTCTTAAACAACTTCAATAGTTGAAATAGTATTTAGTGAACTTGTGCAAGGTGAATACCCTCTTAAAGTATTATTTCCTTCTTAAAAAAAATATACCCATCATTAATAAAACAGCTTCAATAGTTGAAATAATATTTAGTGAATTTGTGCAAGGTGAATACCCTCTTAAAGTATTATTTCCTTCTTAAAAAAAATATACCCATCATTAATAAAGACACTTCCGTGGAATATTAGAGATTTTAATGCTCATCCATCTCCACCAACTAATGAGAGAACCATCAATAAATATAAACAATATCTCAACCAACTAATGAAASAACCATCAATAAATAAATAGAAACAATATTTAGTGAACTTACATGAGTCAAATACCCTCCTAAAATACTATTCCCTCATAAAAACCACCCACCACTCATATTTAATGAAGTCATTTTTATAAAATATTAAAAAATTTAATACCCATCCACCTCAACCAACTAACAAAAAAAAACATAAATGAATAAACAAGTGTTCTCACCATACATWAATAAATCTAAAGTGAGAGAAGAAGTGTTCTCTCACATCCCTTCAATAGTGACAAAAATTCAAAATAAGAATTCCTACCCACAAGTAACAAATGAAGAGGCAATGAAAAGATCATTGATGGAGCAAAAGGGATGGATCTATGCCACATATGATACCTTCTATATTTCTTTTAATTATACTAAGATGGAACTGGAGGGAACACCTGACAAGAAATGGGAAAATTAAGTAAAAATAAAAATATCCTTACATTTTAAGGCTTCCAATGCCACAACTTTAAAGCTTCTAATGCCACATTTATTTTTATCATCCTCGAGGAGAAAAAACAATAAAAGCAATATCATTATGCAATAATAGGTACACAATAATATCGAAAGTGATGGCAAAAGGATTTATCCTTTTGAACATAATATTCAAAGATGAAGGGAGGTTTGGGAAAGGTAATAATTTTTTTAAATGTGATCATTATAGTTAGAGAATCATTGTGCTTTATTTTAAATTAGGATTTTGAGTGAACTTCAAAAAGCCTTTAAATTTAATAAAGTTTTGGTATAAAGATTTAAATATAGTTTCATATTTATTTTATTTATTTATTATTAAATAATATTAATTAATAATTTTTATTTTTATTTTCTATTTACTAGATGAAATAGATAGAGCAACCCACATCATTATATTCATTTATCATCATAACATAAGGGTTGAAAAGAAAAATCATCTCAAAACCATGTCAATAATGATAAGCCAAATATTTTTTTACTACACCAATTCCCACCAAAAAAAACACATCAATATATTGCTTAACTTGACAAGAGTCCCCTTCTTGAATAAGTACTTAGGATGATATTAGTTGATAAGGAACTAAAAGGAAATAAATTAAGAAAAACCCCAATTCTAAACTTAAGACAAACACACTTGGATGGATATTCCAATATTTCTCTTTAGCATGGAGAGTAACACTATTTAAATTAATCATGCAAGGCATGTCGATATCCTTGTTTCAATCATAAGGACACCTATGAAGATTGTTAAGAGGATGGAGAAAATATGAAAAACACTTTTTGTTTGGAGGAACACAAATGGATATCAAATGATCATTGATATCTTGGAAAGTAATACATACCCTTATAGGGTTTAAGCTTTTATATAATGCAATTATTTAATATAGTTTTATTAAGCAAATTAGAATGGAGGTGGTATAAAAAACAATCAACGCTATTAGATTAAACATGAAAAGAAAAAAATGCTCCAAATATTATGTGGAAATATATTCCTAAAAGTAATTTCAATTTTTATGGGATCCCATAATTGGAACAAAATAAAAAGGAAAAGAATTTCAATAATTGTAGATAGATTTTGGGAAATTAAGGATGATTTTTTTTTTGGAAAGTCTTATGGAACCAATTATGCTCGCTTGGAAAAATCAGTAATCGAAAATGGGGATCAAGAAAAGAGAGAATGCTACAAAGTATATATGTAAACCAATTTTGAGATCCCAACTCAGTGAGACTCATCTTCCAATCCTAAATACTTTCAAAGATAAAATCCTCTCAAATTATTGGACATAACTTTGAGAAAGACAACAATTAAGTGTTCAATAAGCACTCGACGTTCTCAGACGAGGTAAATAAAGAATGTGGGATTTCAATCAAACAAATCCATACTTAATTAATGCATATCAACCATCAATAGGATGAGGACCCCATTCGGGAAAAAAAAAAAAAAAAATAACCTAGATTAATGGTCCAAATTATCTATGTTTATGGTAATTGGCATGGAAAATAAATTCCACGTGGTATACCATATGCAAGAGGGATTTCATGGTTTCATTATAATGTGCGACGTGAAACTCCAACTTAGAATCTCTCCATTAATTTTTCATTCAATGCCCTTCCATCCTACAAGTGTGGGAATGGCTAAGTAGGGGAACAAAAAAAAATGCCATTCCTCCACAAGAAGATCCAACAATTTTTATAAGAAAATGATCAAAGAAAATTTTCAAATCTAAACTCAGCATAAAGATATGGGATATTATTTGAATATTATTTACATAGAACATATATAGATAGAATGTAACAACACAATCTTTCAAGATAACAAGAAATATATATAGCAAATCAAAGAACCTATAAAAAAAAAACATATATGAAACCATATGAATCAAGAATCATAAGGAAAATTACATAGAAGATAGAAAGGAAGACCAAGCGAAATTGTTGTTTATAGGAACTTGGATCATCAAATCTTCGATTTAATACTCGAGGTTGGATCCTTTGAATCCTAAAACTATCTAATGACAAGTTCCATTAAAACCCTTTCTCAAATTAAACTTCGATGAGTCTTAGAAAAGTGATCTAGGAAGCAATGGTATATGAGGCATCCTATGCATAAACATAAAAGAGGCCACCCAATAATATGGTATAAGTCCTTGCATTAAAAAGGAATTGGAAATGGTTAAGAAGCTAGGCTATATTAAGTTGATAAAAGAGGAAGATTCTAAATTAATTATAAGAAAATTGGGAATAATGGTATCGAGAAGAACTTATCTAACCTCTTTCTAACTGGAGATTAGAGATATCTCTTATCATTCCATCATTCATAGAAACACACGTGCTAAGAAAATGGAATTTCTACAATACGATTGAAATAGAACTTTACAAGAATGAATATGGAAGGAGTACAATACTCATTAAAAAGCAAGATCCCACTCAAATTAAACAATAGGATCATAGAAGAGAAGCCAAAGGCATGGTTATTAAATACAACATATAACCATGGAGATAAGTAAGGAAATGATCACAATTATCTAGATGAAGAGGATACTAGTGATGAAGTTGAATGTTATAAGAACTAATAGGAACATCGAGTAGATGATGGAATATCGAGATGGAAAATAATATAACAAACGTATAATTCAAAATAGTCAAACAAAAAGAAAAAGAAAAAAGAAGAAATTACAGAATTAATACTATTATAAAATGTTTAAGTGATATGGGCCAAAAGGTAAGTTTTATGCACTCATCGTCATCATGCATTTATCTATGAGAACAAATTTAAGATATATAATTAAAAAAGGAATATTAATATATATAAGGAAACTTTTGAAGAGATGAGTTAGATCACTAAATAAAGAAGTTTTAGATAGGGATGAGTCACATAACTAATCTCAAAGAAAGATACTCACAATAACACCATATGACATTATCAATGAGTAACTGGTGCATCTATTACAAAGGAGTTTACCTCCTTTATTCATTTAGAAAATCATTTTCACTTATGAATGATAGATTACTTTGTTAAAGTTTCTGCTATTATTAGGTTACTTTCAATTTACTAGATAACAATAGCATAGATAGGATCATTGAGAGAAACACAATCACAAGAGTACACAAGCATTTATCCTGGGAAACCCTCAAGGGGAAGAAAACCCAGCAAAA
>ML842665.1:36409-64906 GCA_009831015.1 Picea engelmannii
TCAATCACCCCGAAGTGTCTTCAAGTCCTAACAACAAATCAATGGAGCATTCACACGGATCCAATGGATTCAAGCACTAAGAATACCAACAAAGATCAAATCTAGCATTCATTCACATTATTCAGTACTAAGTTATCATATCAGATTCATCTATCATCTAAAAATGCACTAAGCATTGAATCAGATAAACAAGAGAGCAATCATAAAGCACAAAGCATTCATAACACAGGATATGCGTGGTTCACCCCCTCCCTGGGGCTACGTCCACCAACTCTTCGTCTTCTTTATTAGCTTCTTTCAATCTTATTACATGCACAAAGCCTCCAAATCATCTCCATAGAGGACAGGATATCTGCACACCTTGCCAAATCCTCCTTCCCCGAGTAGATCTAGGCACAGAGCCATATACAGTCTTTTACAGTCGCTTGCACTTATCCTTGCAAGTCTCACATAGTGTGCACAAAGCCAAATCACACAGATCTACTTTTGCACTTAGCAACAATGGCTCAGACTTACTAATCACTACTTCTTACATCGCCTATACTTCTATTTATTCATTACAAAATAGGCCTAAGCATGGGTAAAACCATGGGCCGACATCCCCATACCCATTACATAAGCCCAAAACCCAAAAATCCCTAAAAAGGGTCTGAGATCCCACGATCTCTGCTTTGACTTGTGCTCCATCTTCGACAACCTATCGAAGTCCCAAAATGGTCAAAAATGACCAAGGGTCCTCAAAACTTGGTCAAGGGCCAACATCTCTTGAGTACGCAAACTTTTCATCTTGGATAGAGGCTTTACCAAAATATTTGTTATCCGCTCATCTGTGGAGATATACCGGAGAACCACTTATCTCTTCTGGACTTTATCACAGAGAATATAATGCTTGATCTCAATGTACTTTGGCATGTCATGGAACATCGGTTTCTCTAAAAGCTTCACATAGCTCTGATCATTACAATATATCATGGTTGAATTTAGACGGTCCAAAAATCAATTTATTGCTTATGTACAAGCATCACAAGGTGCAATATACTTTTCTTATATAGTGTTGATTGCAATAGACTCCTTGTTTCCTACTAGCTCTTGACATTGTGGAAAAGCTTAAACTAAAACATATCCAAGTATCACTTCTTTTTTCATCTACACTCCTTGCCTAATCTGAATCGATAAATCCATGCAGATGTATATCATAACTCAAACGTCCCACAAGACAAATATCTGACTGAATATTCTCCAAATACATTAACGAGCCAATCAATTGTCGATACAGAGACAGGTCTATTGGATTAGGCTCTCTCAAATTATTCATATCTGTCATCATGGAAGTTTGACATGAATTAGCAATCCATCATCCCAGACTTTTGAGTAACCTTTTTGATGCACTATCTCTATCATAGAAAGTTTTCACTGCGCTTCTGTTGTATATGAGATATTCTACATAAAGTTGCTTGAATCCATACAAGGTCTTATTATATCTGGATACATGGGTCTCTTTCTGGTATAAGCTTCTTTTTCAATTTGCTCTATTGGGAAGAATAATCTTTTACATGTAAATTTCAATCTATGGATACTGCAAGAGGTATATCTGGTTTACTAGAATAGGTTGTCGTCATAGTATTTTTCACATTTACTTACATACATTGTTCTTCATTGCAACTTCCATTTATTCTGCTTGATTGCTTCTAGTGGGTTCAAACCAAGTTGGTAGTCTTATGATTCTCGGTATACTAATTGGTTGTCCTAGATTTTATTTCTTTCTTGGAATCTTCGTGTTCTTCCTCATGTTCCCTTTTAGCTTTTGGGTCCATGGAGTCTTCTATAGATTACATGACCTTCCTTCTGAAGATTCCAACTTCTTCCTTTCATTATAGGAACATGGATGTAGATGGACAACCAAGTAAACTTAAGACTTATTTTCGAAGAAGACTTCTTCTAGAGTCAAACTAAACACGTGTTGCTTTATCATGGATGTTACTTTCAATGGGAACCCAAATAGATACTTCATAATCTTCACATATTCTTCAATGGATCATATCATTTAGGATTTTATCCCTCATAATCCTTGCTTCATGCATGAATTCATGCTCTTTATTTGGAATGATGTAATTAGCTCCCTCCATCTAAGAGATTACATGCCTTCGTCTGCATCCTTATTGTCTTCTGCAAAGTGTCACAAGTTTTATTCTAATTTCCTCTTGATTACTAACTTCTTTCTTATTTGACTCCTTCTGAGTCTCTTCAAGTTTGATTCTGATTTTGGCAATTGTTATAATATAATCCTCGGGAATTTTCTAACGTACTTCATCTTCTTGTAGTCATTGTAATAGCAATCCTTATCTTGTTATTCTTCCATAGGTATTGTTTCATTGACCATCTTTTCTTTCTTGACTAGAAATAGATATGCATGATATGTACAAGGACTATGTAAACATGGTATGTGCAAGAACTATGAAGAATATTGTTACCTTGACTAGAAGAAGAAGTTTGTTTTATCCCACTTGGATTTCTTTGAGGGTTCCCTTTCTTCAGCAACTGTTGCTTCGTCTGTTTCCTTCCTTTTGTTTACTCAGGATAGTGGTTCCTGTAGTGACCATATTTTCGACAGTTGAAGCATTGTATCTTTGACATATCCTTTTCTTGATTTGGTTTAAGCCAAACTTCTTCTTATTCCTGAAATTCTTGAATTTTGTTGTGAAGGCTTGATCATCATATTTCTTTTGGGATTTCTCTTTTGCATTAATCCTTGATTCTACTTGTGCACATCAAGTCCAAATTTCTTCAAATGTGGGATACTCCTTTATTATGCTCATTCTTGCGGAGAATGCATCCCATGTCTTGGGAAGGCCATTGAGTACTATATTTACTAGTTCCTTTTTTGAAATGATTTCTTCAATAGCTTGTAGTTGATTTCTTAACTGAGAGGTTCTTACAAAGTATGATGATATGATGTCATCATCATTCACTTTCGTGTCACGGAGCTCATTCTTTAGACTCATTACTTGTCCAATGTTTCTGACTGAGAAGAGGTTAGTTAGGGCATCATACATCTTCTTAGATGAGTCAAGATGAGAGATGTAGGGTATCAAGTGGTCTTTTACAGAGTCCACTATGATACTCATAGCGTTGATGTCATTGTCCTTGAAATTCTCCATAACTGCAATGTTCTGAGATTCCTTCTCTTTTCCCGCTTCAAATTGCAGTTCCGTGATCTTGCCTTTCACGATATCTAACACTTTATTCTTGGCAAGGATGAGATCAATCCTTATCTTCCATGCTCTAAAGTTAGAAGCCCCTTCTAACTTTTTTTATGACTTCATAGAGTAAGTCATGACTACTTTGACTTGGTCAACCTTTGAATTTGACAAGAAAACTCAAACTTGACGTCTTGCCTTGCTGAGAGTACCAGGTGGTGTGTTAGGCTAGGGAGCACTAGGCTACCTAGAAATTATGTCAAGCTCTTCACTTAAGGTTCCTTAACAAGAGGTTTAGGGTTTCATTGTTGCAACAAAACGGTGATTGCAACTACAACTGTAACTGAGAAAATCCTCCCAATATATCATCCAGCACTTAGACTGTCCAAAGATAGTGTGGGCCCATCATTTGCTATAAAAATAGGTGTGCTCATTTCACCATAAACAATATAGCAATATTGTCACCCAACCATAAGCACAAAGGACACCTCCGAGCACCTTAACCTTGACCCTAGAACCAATTGCCAATAAAGGTAGTGTACCTCTCTCCAAGGCTAGCACACCAAGAAAGAATAACCAAAATCCAAACAGAAAGTCCAAACCATAACAAAGTGAAAGTCCAAGCCAAAACCAAAATTTGTCAGTTCCAACAGTTCTAGCAGAAGCTCCTCTCCAAATTTGTGCACCACTGGCCTTATTGATCCAGATGGATTTCGGTGGCCTCCCACCTATTTCGACTGGATCATTTTGGTAGTTTTTCAGTTTGGCAGTTTTTTCTAGTTTTTGGGTCCCTAACTTCTGGGGCCGTTTTGAGGCCCTAGACAACATTTTTAGGTATATCCACAATAAAATTGTAAAAGAAGTCAAATTCTAACGAAAACATATGTATTCCTTGGATAGACCTTTCCAACAAGCTATCGTGAGCCTAAGACGAAGATTGTATGCAAAAGTTACAACCCCGGGAAGTTGATGTACTAACTTACCCCAACAGGGCCCACATGAATTTTGGCGCTTCATCTCCTAGGGTTAGGTTTTTGGATGTATAGGGTTTTGGAATTTATGTTTATTTTAAAAAGGATTGGAGAGACTCATTGTAACCATCTTATTTCATATGAGCACAACCGTCACATCTCTTCTCAGAGATAAGCCGCCACCATTCTAGGAAGCTTGTTTCAGTCTGCATTTTACAGTTTCAGCATATTTCCTTATTTAATAGAAGCCAATTTTACTGTATCTCTATTATTGTTTCTTATGTTTATGTGGTAAGAATAATAATAATCTTTATTCATTTCGTTCTTCTCATAAAATCTAGATCAGTGGTATCAGATCGCTCTGCTCCTTTTCATTCTTATTGCATGTCCTCGACAAGGTCAGAGTACAAAGAATTGGGTCTCAAACTAGACATTAGATTAGATTAGTCCCACCTCAATCTTGCATATACTTTGTGTGTTCTTCATAAGTTTATGAACCTTGGATTGACAAATTAGATAATTGGGCAAGTACTACAACTCAATTAATACAACATTAGTTCGGCCCAATATAATGACCGTCGTTCCCTTGTTCCGATTGTTGTTCCTTTTGCAGGTCGTCCTGTTAATTTGAATGGAACAACTATCATTCCTTTTGTTACAATTGTTGTCCCTTTGCAGGGGTTTCATCTCTAGAGTATGGGTATTTAAAACAGAAGGTAAGAACCTACGTAGGCGATAAGTAAAATGCTTGTGCCAGCACCTACCTTTGGATGATGCATAGAGGTTATATTTTAGGACATCTTTAGATCCCAACAGATAGCAGTAGCCAATAGAGCCTCATCTCAAAAGATATCATCAAGTGTCTAGCCCTGCCGACAACACTGCACCCATATCCCTACACCATTGGATGGCTCTGCCATGGAAGCAATCTTCGTGTCAGCCAACAATGTCGCCTATCGTATGGAATCAAGCCCTTCAAAGATGAGGTATTGTGTGATGTTTCTCCTCTTGAAGTTTGTGATGTTCTTTTGGGCCAACCTTATTTATGGAAACGTCATGTTGTATACAATTCTAGGCCTCGCAGTGTTATTATTATTTTGAACAAGAAATTGTACAGGATACCCGAGGCAGTCCCACCTAGTGTTATTTCCTTGATCTCTACCAAGTAATGCAGGAAGGTCATTGTTGGTAGAGGGGCAGACCCAAGGTTGAACGCTACAACARTGCACCAACAAAACCCTAACTATCAGCTCTTTCGGCAACACCCGCRAAGCAGATGAAGTCTCACCCAAGGTAGAGGYAGGGGTGGTTGCAGGACTCCAGTGTCTACAACCTTAGCTGGGACACAGATCTATGACTGTAACACCTTAACAGGGCACTTAGCAGTTATAGTTCATCAATATCCAGTCTTAGTTTATAGCACAATTAAAGCCTAATCACATAGCATCGCAATATTCAACCAAATCTAGCATCTAACAGCACTTAGCATGATGAAACAGATCATATCTAGGTGATTCAATCACTAAGCACATTCACACAGGTCAGATCCAACATTTACTCTCATTGTTAAGCACAAAGAAACAACAGATCTACCTATCATTCATTTATATCAAATCACTAAGAAAGTAAATACATCAATACATCGCACAAAGCAGAGAAACACAGCATGTACATGGTTCACCCCCACCCTGGGGCTACGTCCACCAACTCTTCATCTTATTTATTAGCTTCTTCAATCGGCTACATGCACGGAGCCACAAAAACCCCACTTCGCAGAGGATAGGAGATCTGTGCACCTCGCTAGATCCCCCTTCCCTGGGCTAGGTTACATCGCTAAGTCTCTTCTCAATCTCTTGTACTCGCTTGCACTGAGCTCTGCAAGCCTCATACAATATGCACAAAAGCAATCTCCACTCAACACTTTGCACTTTTAATCATAGAAAATGAACTCTAGAAATTAGTACATCAGCCTTAGCACCACTTAATTACATCACCTAGATACTCATTTATACATTACCAAATAGGCCTAAGCATGGGTAAACCCATGGGCCGACATCCCCATACCCATTACATAATATTGAATCCCAAAAAGGGCCCTAAAAGGGGCCAAGATCCCACGATCTCTGCTTCATCTTGCACTCTGTCTTCGACAGCCTGTCGAAGTCCCAAAAATAGGTCAAACCTAACCAAGGATCCTCAAAACTTGGTCAAGGGCCAACATGCCCCCAACACTCACCTGTGACTCGTCCCGAGTCACTCTAATCTGGATAATTCTGCCTCAAAAACATTGAGCTTGGCTCGAGCTGCTTCGACTTGTTGTTGTGCCACAACCTCTTGTTCAGTGAACTCCTGGATAACAACTTCATTGACAGGTCCCTCTAGGCGTTGTTCAGCTGCAGTGATGACTTGCTCCAGTTCTGTTCCTTGGCCTTCGATCTCTGTGAATAGATGGAAAGCCTCGTCCTATATAGGTTGGAGCCTCTGATTCACTTCCATGACTCTGCTCTGAATGGCATGGACCTTTTGTTGAGCACTACGTTGTTCTTGGGATGGCTTCATTCTTTCAACAGTTGATAGGGGCTTCAACTACGCCTCTATTATTTCTGCTTGATACTTCGCCTCTTGGAGTTGTGACTCTAGTGTCTTCAGTTCTGGATTCTCAGTGAGTCGCTCATACGTCTGAGCACTGCGATCACTCAATTTCTTGCATTCCATGGTGAGGGACTTTATTCTCTCAACTGTGCTTCGTGCAGTTGCTTCTCCTTGATCCCTTACATCATGCAGAGTGTCGGGCACTGTGCGGAGCTCTAAGTTTGTTATTTTTTGTTGTAGTTGTTGGATAGCTTCTGCGAGCTGCTCTACTTGATGTGTGACTTGGTCTTCTGCCTGTGGTTCTAATCCTGTCATAGAGTGAAGTGCTTTGTTGACTGCTTGTTTCACTTCGATTTTCTCTGCGAGCAATTGTTCCTTTTCTTGCTGCATCTTTGTTTTCTCCTTTTCCAACTTCATCTAGAGAGCAACCTTCTCCTACTCTTCAAGTCAGCATTTTTCTACGAGTACTCCTTGCACTTGCTTCAAGGCCTGGGTGGCCTTTTCTATTTCTTATTGTTCTCAACGAACCTGAGCCTCGGTTGCATTTGCTAGTCGACGGAGTTGGGTTGGCTCATCTCCCAACTCTAGTTCTCCCGATGGCAGGGGTGCAGTGGACACTACACGATTAGACTGAAAGGACTGTTGTACCCCTCGGAGTTCGACCTTAATTCTGTCGTACATTTCCTCTTGCTTGGCTTCTTGTTTCTCCATGATTTTTGGCGAAGTGTCGTTTAGGGATGCTATGATGAAGTCAAAAATCATCGGTAGTGAGTACAGTTTGCATCTTGGTCATGGTGGCTCTGGATTTCTTCCGAGAATAAGGTTTCAGGGGAGAAACCTTCCTCTTCTTCAAGGAATCGGTCTCATCTCTAGGCGGTGTTACTTTGCCTTGTTTCTATTCATCTTATTTTCCATTTATCACTTCTACTTTGTCATCACCCCCTCGGTTAGGTGATACTGAAGCAGTCTTGCATGAGGCATTGCTTAAGTGTCTGGGTGTATCATGTTCTTTGTGCGTGGTCTCTAGGTTTTCAAGGTCAGACATCTCTGCAGGTTCTGTGGGAATAAGGAGTTCTACTAACCAGTCCTTAGTGATCTCCTCAAGGTCCTCTTCCATGAGCTTTTAGTATGACTGAAGCTCCTCCTTATGCTCATCTTCTCGTGGTGTAATGTAGATGAAGTGTCAATCTACACGGAACTTCATCGGGGGTCAAAACCTCTATAGGGTGTTCGAAGTCATGTGAGGTTTGGATTTGATGGCTCTCTTCAGCTGGAGGTAATATGTGTGAAAAACAACATTCGATTGCCATTGTTTGCTCATATCTCTCGAGTACCAGAGCATGGTTAAATTCATAGCAAGCGACTTGAATGGCTCGATGTCCGGGAAGGTCGCACCTTCTGGCATTTCCCAAGCAACAAATGCAATGAGGATCAGGAGCCAACTAAAATGAAATTTATAGCCTTGATCCTATTCTTCGCGGCAATCCAATTCAAGTTGATTAACTAGGTACTTCACCCAGTTCATGTGTAGACCTCCCACGCATTTCCCCGTGAGGCCAACGACAAAGCCTGTGACCTACGTGGGTGTGTTCTTTTGTACTAGCTTTCCTACAATTAACTGACATTATAGGCGCACTGCACCATTCTGGATGGAAGCTACCTTGTAGCCTTACATCCCCTTCTCAACATCGTCGTATGTATCCTTCATCTTTTGTGCTAGTGCGTGGTATGTGGCCTTTTCTGGATAGAATTCCTACTGATTAGGTCCTTGCATACTCAATCCTGTGATCCTATGGATCAATGTCGGATCAACTATGATACGACGGTCGAGCCATAAGTATCTGCCATGGTAACATGAAACTAGTAGCTTGACACAAGCGTTAACTTCTTGGTGCCTTCCACAGTGTGGGATTTTCATTACATTCAGCAGGGTGGACTGCGCAAGGTTCATCATCCATGGTTGAGGGATTATCTTCAAATTATTCTCCTTCATATTGGTCAAGTATTTGTACGGGGCGAGCATGCTATGGTTCTTGCGATCTCTGAGGTTAAAGTCATTGAACTTCAACGTTGTGATCTTGTCCTACTAAGATCTTACTACATGTATCCCCTTCGGGAGGTACGCAGTAACCATGGAGTACTCAAAATATCTTGGCACACTATCTAGACTCACTGTGTCGGCCAAAGGTGGGATGTAATTGGGAAATATGGTTGGGATCAGCTTCTCATTTTCTAGGTCATCTATGTGCTTGGTTCTCTTCTCTGTTGTTGGTCGGGATGGCCCGGATCCGCGAGCAATCGACAGAGAGGCTTTCACTCCTCTCGTCGACGATGCTTATACACCCACAGACATTACTCTTCTAGTCATGAGGTCAATGAGTACCTCCTTCACCGACTCTTCGACTGCACTAAGTTCTTCGGACATACATGCTCATGGTCGAATCTCTCGGGTTTGAAGAGTAACTAGTCAATGCAACGAGACGGATGGTGATAGCGCAATGATCACTATGCTAAATCAACTAATATATGGGCTCAGATTCATGGTTAGAAAATGTGTTCTCGATGAAAGGTTCGACGGAATAAATAAATAACGAAGAAATGGATCTCTCCAACGGGCGAGAGGTCTCCATTAACTCAGTTTTATCTGTTACGGTGCGGTCCCAACAGTCTGATGGCGAGTTCTCTGACCATAAATGCCTTTCTACCCATTCGAGGGGTCGGTATAACAGTTATATTGTTCCCAACGGCTATATTGCTTCATTATGGCGAAGTGCCATGTGATGTTGTTCTGATATCCTGGCAAAGTTCTTGTTTTGAAAAAATTTCCCTTTGAGAAGTTCCCTCTGGAACCTTCTATAACTTTTTGATCTTTGTTATATTTTTGCTAAGCTTTCGAGCCTTCTTTCTAGTGAGCTTTGTCTCATTATTCCTCTTTCCATTCTGATTCTTGTCTTCTTTTGGCATAGTAACTTCACGTTGTTGAGATTCTTTCCTAAGATTCAAGGGTAATACTTATTTTCTATCTGGGATAGGTACTTCAGTCTTCTGCAAATATTCTTGTGTTCTTGCAACTTCAACATCCAAGTCTCTGGTCCTAAGTAGCTTTGATTTGTTCTCCTATTCTTCAATCAGCTGTGCAATCCTCCTAGTCATGAAATCTTTCAACTCTTTCTTCTTCTTCTCTAAGACTTCTTCTTCCTTCCTTCTGGCCTGATCTCTTTCAATCCGAGGTTTTCCTAGTAACATAGAAAATGGGGCATTGTTCTCGATAAATTTAGCAACCTCAAAATCTTCCTATGTCGAAGTTCCATGAGCACTCATAGATATATGGGTAAGTCTTCCATGTAGGGTTATCAGTTTTCCTCTAAATAATCCTATTCCTCCCAATGAAGGAATCATAGCAGGCTCCCCTAAAAGTTCCCAAGTTCTTTTTGTCATGATATTCACCTGTGTTTCCTCATCCAGAATACAGCCAATTTCGAAGTCTCCTATTCTTTCTTCAATGCACTATTTTTCTTCGAATATCTCTGATAAGATGATATTTCAGTGGTCATTTAGGATTTTTTTCATCTATAGCAATACTTTCTCTAATTCTTTCTGGGGTTATGCCATAATCTCAGTTTTTGGATCTGCCTTAGGGTTTTCTTGTTTCATGTTCATTCTTTCAACCTTAGCAATCATTCTAGGGCAATCCAATACTTCATGGTCTATAGATCTACAACAAAGACAATGAGATCTTCTACCAGGGCATTCCTTAGCCAGATGTCTCGGTCTTCTGCAACTGTAACAAAGGGTTAATCCTCATTTTCCTTTAAATGATCCCCAACCTTTCTTATACTACGCACTAGGATCATAGTAGCTAACCTGCAAAAAATTATTTCTAGGATCCTGCATCCATTTGTTAGTCCAAACATTCTCTCTATGCATAGGTATAACATATCTTTCACTATTCTTATCAAATCTACTCATATCAAATCTTCTTTCATCTATCAGTGCCCTATTTTTCAAGCTAGGATATATCTTATCAAACATACCTAGATCCATACTTTAGAAACAAAAAATTTCACTAATCTTATTTTCAACAGAGCACAAAGCTTTCAGATCTAAAAATTTTCACTATTCTTACCTTTATTAGAGCACAAAGCTTGCATATCTTACCTCTTTAAGAAAAAATTCTCACTTTTACCTTTCTCAGAGCACAAAGTTTTCATATCTTACCTCTTTTCTTCAGATCAGACTTCTTTTCTTAGAACAGATCTTCATAGATCGAGTAGGATACTGCGCACTAGAGCGATAGATCTACGCACAGAGATTTCACAATTTCAAGTCAGATCTTCACACAAAGCTTCTATTTCCTTAGTTCCCAGAAATCACAGTTTCAGTCCCGGCTACGGAACCATTTGTTGGCACAGGGGAAGACCCAGGGTTCAACGCTACAATAGCGCACCAACAAAACCCTAACTATCGGTCCAAAACCCTAACTATCAGTCATTTCAGCAACACCTATGAAGCAGATTTAGTCTCACTCGAGGTAGAGGCAGGGGTGGTTGTAGGAATCCAATCTCTACAACCTTAGTTGGGACACAGATCTGTGACTGTAACACCTTAACAGGTCACTTAGCAGTTATAGTTCATCAATATCTAGTCTTAGTTTACAGTGCAGTTAAACCCTAATCATAAAGCATCGTAGTATTCAACTAGATCTAGCATCTAGTAGCACTTAGCACAATGAAACAGATCAGATCTATCTGATTCAAGCACTAATCACATTCACACAGGTTAGATCCAGCATTTACTCTCATTATTAAGCACAAAGCAACAATAGATCTACCTATCATTCATCTATATCAAAGCACTAAGAAAGTAAATACATCAATGCATTGCACAAAGCAGAGCAACACAGCATGTACGTGGTTCACCCCCACCCTGGGGCTACGCCCACCAACTCTTTGTCTTCTTTATTTTCTTCTTCAATCAGTTACATGCACGGAGCCAAAAAAACCCCACTCTGCAGAGGACAAGAGATATGCACACCTCACTAGATCCTCCTTCCCCGGGCTAGGTTACAGCACTAAGCCTCTTCTCAATCTCTTACACTTTCTTGCACTGAGCTCTGCAAGCCTCATACAATATGCACAAAAGCAATCTTCCCTCAACACTTAGCACTTTCGATCACATAAATCGAACTCTAGCACTTAGCACATTGGCCTTAGCACCACTTACTTACATCGCCTAGCTACTTATTTATACTTTACCAAATAGGCCTAAGCATGGGTAAACCCATGGGGCGACATCCCCATACCCATTACATAATCCCGAATCCCAAAAAGGGCCCTAAAAGGGGTCGAGATCCCGTGATCTCCACTTCGTCTTATGCTCTATCTTCGACAGCCTGTCGAAGTCCCAAAAATAGGTTAAACCTGACCAAGGATCCTCAAAACTTGGTCAAGGGCCAGCAATCATCTCTCAAACCAGGAAGTTTGTCTTCTTCGTGATTTTCTCTCAGAGAGAGCGAAAGATTGCAGCCACATCCAGGGCCTCTGCGACTAACCTCTCCACACAGCATAAGCAAGTGGATAAGGTCATGGAAGAATACAAAGATATCTTCTCCTCACCTATCGGGGTACCTCTGCACTGTCAGGTCAAGCATCCCATTGATTTGACCCCTGACACACTGCTACCCAATGGGCTAGTCTATCGCCTCTCTTTGTTAGAGAATGAGGAGATTAAGCGACAGATCCAAGAACTGCTCCACAAGGGGCACATCCATCCCAACTCATCTCCTTGTGGGAGCCCAATCATGTTGGTGCAGAAGAAAGACAAGACATGGCAACTCTGCATTGATTACCAGGCCCTAAATAAAATCACTGTCAGGAACCAATACCTGATTCCCCAAATCAACTATCTCCTTGATCAGCTCAAGGGGGGGAAATACTTTAGTAAGATTGATATGAAGGCTAGCTACCACAAGGTCCCAATAGAACAGAGAGATGTATGGAAGACCACCTTCAATTCAAAAGAAGGTTTTTTTTAATGGTTGGTCATGCCCTTTGGTTTGAAAAATGCTCCAACAACTTTCATGAGGATGATGGATGATATCATGTGACCTTTCATGAATGATTTTGTAGTGGTGTATCTGGATGACATGCTCATCTATAACAAGACTTGAGCAGTACACTTGCAGCATATTCAGTAGGTTCTGCACACCCAGTGGTAGCACAAGCTATATGCCAACTTAGAAAAGTGCTCCTTCGACATGGATAGGGTCCAGTACCTAGGATACATCGTTGATCAACATGGTGTGCATGTGGATCCAACCAATATCTAGGTCATCCATGACTAGCCAGCCCCAACCACACTCATTGATCTTCAGAGCTTCTTATGCCTCACCAATTTGTATCATAGGTTCGTGTTGGGATTCTCCCATATTGCATGGGCCCTCATCCAAGTAACCAGGGGTGGTGGTAAGGAAAAATTTGTATGGGGCCTGTCCCAACAACAAGAGTTCAATGATTTGAAGCAACACTTGTGCTCAACCTTATTACTTTCATTACCAGACCTGCAACATCTCTTTTAGATCGATACAGATGCTTCAGACTATGTTGTGGGTGCAGTCCTCACTCAGCACGGCCACCCTGTGGCCTATCATAGTTAGACACTATCAGATGTCATCCATAAGTACCCTACTTATGACAAATAAATGTACTCCTTTGTGCAAGCCTACCACCAGTGGAGGCATTACATTCTTGGGAAGGAGACAATCATCCACATTGATCATAAGCCACTGTAGTTCATGCAGACACAAGGCAAATTGCAGAATGACCGCCATCATAAATGGTCCACATACTTGTAGCAATTCCACCTTGTTGGTTACTAATTACTAGGTCTACTCTATCATCTGATTTATTGACCCAAGGTTCATGTCTTTCAGGTTTCCAAAAAAAGCCTCTAAAACTATCATCCCTCCTGGTAAACCAGAAGGCAATGCAACACGTAGAATGCACCGCACAGTCTCACCCGAGATAGATTTAAATGGGTGGTTGTAAGACTCATGTGTTTACAACCTAGGATTGAGCGCAAGATATGGGATCTATATTCTGGACCATTTATTATAACTTGTTATTGCAATCTATTGTTATTCACAACTTATTCCCTCAATATCACAACAGTATTTAAACAAGCAATGTAACAAATCATTCATTCATTGAGCATAACAAATAACTACTGAAAAGATGGTAAAGATATGTATACATTCATCCCATTACACATATGTTTCCATGGTTCACCCCCTCTTGGGCTATGTCCACAAATATTTGTCTCTTGGCTCTTTTATTATGGTATTTTTTCATATCCGGCATCGCGCGCTTACAATTCTCCTCAGATGAGTAAGATCTATATGAGGCGAACTATATTGCACCAGGCTCCTCAGCCTGCGATCTAATCCTCGGATATCCCTTCTCTCCTCTCCTCTAGATCAACAACTTACAAAATTGTACATAACAACATTACAATTTGCATCGACTCGTGCATATCTATGATGTAACAATAATCTGAACAATGCAAAAAGCCAACTTATGATACCTATGTATCGGAACCCTCTATAATACATCAGTATCGGTATTTATAAATCTTTGGATCTTCATCCATTACAATACATTACCAAAACCCTGACCCTACCAATGTTAGGTCTTCCTCTCATGTGTCCGTGCTTCTCCTCCTTCTAGTTGTCTCTCTCCTTGTGCATGCTTTCTTGCATGTTTGTGTGTTGTGTTTCCTTCCAACCATTACTTCCATTTCTGCATGCTTTCTTTCCCCACGATCATCCTTATTTCCACTTAGGCCCACTACCAAAAGGCCTCCAACACTGACATGTGGCTTGTCCCAAGCCACCTAATCCTTCTGAGCTTCCTCGATCTCCTTGGTGATCGTCTAGAAGTTTTCCTTGAGCTCTATTTTTTGTGTCAGTTTCTATGCGGTCTTATCCTTGATTGTGTCCACTACTTCGACTACCACTTCATCGCTCAGCAATCCTGCACATTCTTCCTGGGTCTATGCTATCTGTATATTAGCTTCCTCTGCCTATGCTAGTACTTCAACTACTTGCTCCTGTAATGGCTTCATTGAGCCTGACGCTCTTGTTTCTGGGTTTGCGTAGATATTAGCTCTGCCTGCAATTTCTTAATCTCATGCGTCCCTTTGACACATTCTGGGATTGGTATGGTCTTCTGCTTCTTCTCGAGCTCTTGGATCGATACATTGATCCTTTCCTCATCCTTGTCCCACCATTGGACCTATGGATCTTCCTCCAACCTTGTCCAAAGTTGCACTGCTTTATCGAACAAGTCAGTTGTTGTGCTAACCTGCTGCTCTATGTCCTCCAGCTGCGTTGTTTCTTCCTGCTTCCTTTGCTCCTTCACTACCGGTGGAGTGGTGGGTATGAGTTGTTCTCAGATATTCTCGATCTCCTTCTGATATTTCTCGATGGCCTGCGCAATCTAATCAATCTTTTTGACTACCAGAAGTTCATTCCCTTGCGCGGTGTTTGGAAGTTTCTCAAAAATTCCTCCTACTCTTCATTCCAGTTCATTTCTGCGTTCTTTTTCCTCCTGAGTTTCGAACTTAGCCTATTCACAAACTTTTTCCAGCACCTCCCACTTCTTTGTTGCTTGTTGTAACTCGACTAAGTTTTTGTGTGTGTGAGACTGTACCTCATGGTCGACGCTAACCTGCAACTTGTGTAGTTCTCTTGATGGCATCTGCATCAAGACCAATTGGATGTGGCTTAAATCCTTCAAGGGTGTCTACCCCACGATTTCATCCATGCACATCATGCTAGGTGTGATGTAGACCATTGTGTTTGCGTGTGGTAATGAGTGGACTGTATCTCATTCTTCTACCTCCACTCTTTCGTCAGTCTGTGGTGTTGATGGCTCTATGCTTATGCTACTACTTTCTATTCGTACTACCCCAAATTTCTTAAGGAACTGTCCCATTTCTGCCAGATCTTTTTTCTTTTTCTCCCTGTGATGTGTTGCATGGTCGAAGTCGTTGGTTATAAAATCCTAGACCATTCTAGTGATCATGTCTGCATTGTCCTCTGTAATCGTGTATTCTGGCGTTTCTCATTGTGCCTTTGACTTCTTGCGCACACCTCCTACCTGTGTGGCTAGTCTCTTATTCCCCCCTGTCCTGGTTCCTGTGTGTTGGGATTTGAGGTAGTCTCCTACACTCCCTCAATCTGTTTCTGCTGCGGTGGTTGGCTCTAAGTTCCATAGGCTTCTAGTTGTTCCTCTGTATGCCATTTCGGCCAAGCCGAGACATCGTCTGTGGTCTCCCCTACTGGGTGTTCTGAGATGGTCGCTTGAGACTCATGTGGCTCCACTGCTATTGTCGGATTTGGCATCATGCCATTAGCTTTCAGAGTTGCTTCTATATTATTTAGTTGCACCTCCTTAAGGGTTTCTGCTTCCTAGTTTTGTGGTTCTTGCGCCACTGCGGCCATATCTACATTGGTGGCCTCCACTGTTGGCTGCTAAATTTCTTCCAGTATTGGTGTGGTTTGTACTGGTATCCTCTCTGGGGATGGGATTTCTTCAATGTTGACGACCTCCGACGGCTGTTGTTCACCTTCTTTGGCATATCCTTGTGACCTGGTTTGAACTCTGGTTTTTCTGGTAGTCTGGCTCGCTTCTGCTTGCTTGGGCGGTGCCATCGTGGTGAGTATTAAATGGATGCTAGAATCGAATAGTCTCTGTGGTCTCCATGAAATCTCTCTATTTTATTTCGCCTCTATTGCTCTCTGTATGGTTTGTCTTCATGAATAGACTATGGGCTCCCGCGTCCGTGTGTTGTATGGCTTTCCCATGAAGCTTGTCGAGTACGCTTTCTTGGTTATGGGTTAAATGAACCTTAATTACGGATTCAATGCATCTTCGGCAGTTTCATACTTACCATTACTCATGTTGTCCCATGTTCTATTGGTGCGATTAATGTGGCATCCCATCGGTCCTTGCCTCTCTTTATTTTTTCCTAGTGTCATCCTGTCATGTTGCTTTTGTCGCCTTTCTTTTTTCCACTTGTTTCTCTTTGTATGTAACCGTTGTTCTTGTCCTTGCCACATTTGTGTTTCTAAATTCATGTGGCCTTTATACTTCTGGCGTACTGCACCCTTTTTAGTTTTATTTCCTATTTTTTTTACTGCGCGGTGGTTGGTTGACCGTCCTTGTAGAGCTTCAATCGGCTCCCATTGACCATTCCTCTGAGTTATGAACCTGCTAAATCTCTTAACTATACAGTGCCTCCGTCTGTGACAGATATTACTTTGTATGGTCCTAACCAATGCATTCTAATCTTTCCTGGGTGTTGTAACGATTTGTTGTCATACATCAATACTAAATCTCCTTCCTTGAACATTTTCTTCTTTATGTGTCTATCATGCCAAGCTTTGTCTCTTTCTTTCTGCACTTGTTGATGGAATCCTACCAAGATTCGTTCTTCCTCCATGGTCAATAATTGATTCAGTCTCTCTTGTACTGCGCCTCATTCTGTCATTTGTGTGATAGATGCTACACACAAGCTGGGTACTAAACATTATAATGGCACTACTGCTTCTTGTCCATAAATCAGTTTAAATGGCATGTGACCTGTCAAATTTTTGTATGTAGTCATGTATGCCCATAATACTACTAGTACTTTGAGGTTCTAGTCGTCTCTGTTGACGTTACAAATATTCGTCAGTGCGTTCTCTAGAATTTTGTTGAAGGCTTCCACTATGCCATTTGCCTGTGGATGATACGGTGTGCTCTTCTGATGATGGACTTCAAAATCTTCAGTCATTGCGCAGATGGTGTTGTTTATGAAGTGCGTGCCTTGATCACTCATCAAAACTCTTGGGCACCCGAATTGAGTGATTACTTGTTCAAACAAAACGTGTGATGTTGTTTATGCGCTACAATATTTTACTGGTGCGGCTTCCGCCCATCTTGTTAAATATTCTATCGCAGTGATAATGTACCTAGCCCCTGTTATTTTTTTCGATGGGTTGATTGGTCTCACAAAGTCTATTGCCCACTTGTCATATGCATGTAATGTTACTTGTGGTTGTAATGTCATCTCGTCCCTTCTATTGGGTTTGCCTACCCTTTTACAGACATCGCATCTTTGACAGTACTCCTTCAAGTTTCTGTGAATCGTTGGCCACCATAGTCCTGCGCACAATACCTTATGTGCAGTAGCTTTACCTGCATAATTCCCTTCTACCATTCCCTCGTGGGATTCTATTAAGACTCTTGGTCTTTTGTGCTCTAACATGTATCTTCACAAGATGCTATCTGTTCCCATTTTATATAATTGTTCGACAATCAGTTGATAATCGACAACGCGGACTACCAGGTTTTTATTCCGCGCGGTGCTATAGTCTTGCGGTGCAATACCTGTACTCAAGTACTGAATGATATCTGCGAAGTATTCATCAACAATTTGTACTGAGAATAATTGTGCATCTGGAAAGTTGTCTTCTAAATCCATAGGTTCTTCTCCATTTGTGACCCTCGACAAGTGGTCAAGTCCTACATTCAATTTCCTTGTTTTAACTATTACTTCAAAATCGAATTATTGGAATAGTAGTAACCATCGATAGATTCTCCCCCCCAACACTAGCTTGTTGATGAGGTATTTTAGGGCTGAGTGATATGTGAACATTTTAAAGTTCTTTTCCAATAAGTAATGTCTAAATTTTTGCAGTGCATAGACCATGGCTAGGCCTTCTCTTTCTATCGTGTTGTAGTTTTGTTTTGTGTCTGATAACTTTCTTCTTGCGAACGCTATTGGGAGATCCAAGTCTCTTGTTCCTAGCTACGCCAAGATAGCTCCGAGTGCTATCGTTGATGCATCTACATGCACATGGAATGTCTTTTCCCAGTCTGGAAATACTAATATCAGCGCGATAACCATCTTTTCCTTCAAGGTATCAAGACCGTGTTAACACTCGTCATTCCACTTAAACTCCGTATCCTTCCTTAACAGCTTTTCCATTGGTGTTTTGATCTGCACATATCCTTTGATGAATTTTCTGTAATATCTTGTGTGTCCTAACATTTCTCTTATCTGACAGACTATTTTTGGTGCTGGCAAGTTAACAACGACTATGATCTTTGTCGAATCTACTAATAAACCTTGTTTGCATACTATGTGTTCCAATAGTATCCCAAATGGTGTTCCAAATATTCATTTCTTGATATTCAATGATATATGGCACTGTCTGCATCTTTCTAACATTAGCCGTAAAACTTCCACATGGTTTTCCAATAGGTTGTAGATTGTCCAGTCATCCAGGGATAGTTTAAGAAACTAATGGATGAATTCCTTAAACGCGGAAATGAATACTCTAGAGAATATTGTTGGTGCATTCTTCAGTCCAAACGGCATGACTGTGTAGTGATAATATCCCCATTCTTTCGCAAACGTGGTCTTGTCTCTGTCCTCTTATGCTATCTTAATCTGATGGTAGCCCGAGAATCCATCAGTGAATTTGTAAGCTTCATGTCCTCCCACGTTCTCTAACACTTCATCTGTGAACGGTGTAGGGAACGGGTCGTGTAGGCATGCATCGTTAAACTTCCTCGATTCAACGCATATATTGATCCCTCTTCCTTGTTTCTTGTCATGTACTACCATCGGGCTTATCCATTCTGACTCCTCAACTGGTTCTATGATGTCGGCTTCGAGCATTCTGTCGATCTCATCTTTAACTTTTTGTTTATATATGGGGTTCAATCTGTAGGTTCGTTGTCTAATAGGTCTCACTTTAGGTCTAAGTGGTATCTTCATTTATCCCAGTTCTCCAACTATACCCTTCATTTATGTGAATGTTGTGGGAAAGAGGTCATTGTATTCACGTAACAACTCTGTGATACTTTCTATTGTTTTCTCATCCCAGTAATCTCCAATGCTGGCCATTTTGGGCTGCTAAGATGTCTCGATATTAACTTTATTTACCTTGATTGGCATAGAAATGACTTTGGATTCAATGGTTGGGCCCTCCACATATCTTTCGCATTCTACTTATTCGATCTGAATATCGTGCGGATCGTCTTCATCTAGTGCCTCCTCCTGTACATGGTAACATGACAACAGTTCCTTGATTGTCTTTTTATTCTGTTGTTTCTCTTCTGTGATAAATTCTATTTCTGGTTCTTTGAGGAATATTACTCCTCTGATTCGTTTAAGGGTTGCATCTATGTTGGGGTTCTCATGCTCGAATGAGAAAGTGACTGTGAAATTTTGTCGCAATGTCGTCCATTTCATAGTTCCTTTGCTCAATTCCTGGTCCATATACCAATTCGTTGGTGTGCCCTCAAGAGTATGTATGAAGTGATGAGGCCATTCCTCTAGTGGTGTCATTTTCGACAGCGTTCTACACACCTCCAAGTGTTCCGCTGGTGCTATGTGTCCTTCATATTTCTATTGTTTGTTGTTTTTCAGTTATGTGTCAAACCTTATGCGCAGTAATCACTTACATTGGTACCAATCTATGATTGTCTCTTTGTGTGCACTCCACCATCTTGTTGGTGTGGCCTTTAGTGCTAAGTCAAGTGCTAATAGTCTCTGGTTCTCTAACACTACGTCTTTGTACTGTGTCAAGAATGTTTCCAAATCATTTATTCTGTGGAAGTTGGATGGTTCTCTGATTTTTGTGCCTATCCATCTCACTGCGCGGTCTATTCTTGCACATCTTCGCATGGATACTTCATGTAGCCTCTGCTGCCAGTTCTCTAAACCGGTGTCTAAGTCTGTTTCACATGAAGTAATGCTCCACCAACTGAGTGCCCTGTCTGCAGTTGGGTTTACGTAATCCTTATCACGCACAGTTGTTCTATACAACTGGTCAATTTCCTCTAAGTCTAGGCAAGTAGGTTCTACAAACCTCTCCCCTTCTGATGGGTCTAATGGTGCGATGACCCTATATTCTATGGACTCAAATGTCATTTTCCTGGTCTTCAAATTGATTATGGCCTGGTTGTCAAACGCCCAATCCAGACCAAGAAATGTCGGGTAAGGTGTTGTGTCGTCCACTATTTCAATGACTTCGAAATCTGCTTTAATGTGCACTCCATCAATATCTACTGTCACTCCTTTCAATATACCTATTGGTAGGACTTTGTGCTGCTTTGCTAGTTTCAATTGAACAGGTGAGTATCCTAATGTGGGCTCTCCCATGCATTTCCATGTCATCTTTGGTAATACATTCACTTCGGATACTAGATCTAGTATAATGTCTCCCATATTGAAATCCCCAATGTTAGCATTCAGTCTAAATTCCCTACTTTTTCTTCTTTTTGTGTGTAGGTGATTAACTGTTTTAGGTTCTAGCTTTCCTTCTGTCTCACTGCTACACTTTTCTATGATGTTTTGCAATATTTTCACAGATGATGGATCACTTAATACTTTTACACATGATTGTAAAAAGCCTTTGATTTTACTTACTTGTCCCATGGGTTGCATTTCGTTGGTATGATCCAATGATGGAGGCATCTCATATTCTGGTGCTTCCTTGTGCGGTTGCGCAGTTGAAGTCGACATTGTGTCCTCCTTCTGATATTCTTGCCTGGCCTCCTTAAAGGTCTCCTTTTCCTTTTGTGTGTCGAACTGTTTTTTTGGTTCAGTGTTCTTCTTTACCCATTGGTTTTGTGTTGGTTCCTGTCGAACTGCATCAGTGCCTGTTTTAGCTCCTTCACGGGTAACTATGTTGATATTTTGTCCTTCACCCCTTGCTTCAGCTGAAATCCAGTGAACATTCTGATTGTTATGGTTCCTCTTTTCTTGAATCTTCACTAGTAGTGTCGAACATTCCTCTGTATCGTGGTCCGATGCGCGACAATACATACAAGTTGCTGGTGGAAGTGGACGTTCCCTTTCATAATGTCCCAGTTGCTGACAATTGTGACATGTGACTGGTCCTCTACCTCATCTAAAACCTCCTCTGGCTCGTCCTCTTCCTTTGTAGCCTTCTCGATCACCTCTCGGCGTGTTATACTGAGGCGTCTGATTATACTACGTGGTATTGTACTGAGGTTGTGTCGGGTTGTACTACGGTTGTGCGTTATTGTATGGTTGTTGCACAGTATTATACTATTGTTGCGTAATGTTGTATGGAGCTGGGGCTTGATTGAACTGTGGTGTTGCTTGCCCAGTCATCATTTTGGCCTGTACCCTATATGCATCTGACGTCCTTTCTCGCATCAGCTCCATAGTTCTACAATATTTATCGTTGTAAGGTGCAATATGAACTCTTTGGAACTCTCTGGTATTTCTGCATCATCGTGCAGTGATAAGGGTCGTGACTAGGTTTCTTGCATATTTCACACCATAATCCTCCCGTTGGTAATGGATTCAGCATTCCTGCTGCCATATACTACATGAACATTGGACATTCATTCTTGTGGTGTCCTTCCGTCCTGCACGTGGTACACCAAACGACTTCTTGTTTGTCCTTGTTCTTATTCTGGTTCAGCTGGAACGTGAGATTCTTTAAATCCTCCTTCAGTTCTTCGATAGTTGGGTATGTCTATTGGTACTGGTTTTCTTCCAGTTGCAAGTCTATCTGCAGAGCCTCTGCCTGCATTTGAAATTTTTGTTGTTGTAAAGGGAATTTTAAGTGTGGGAGTAGTGAATTGACAAACAGGTGTCGATGTTGCATATTGGTCATGAGGTATTTTAACTTTCCCTTCAGTCGCTTGAATATCTAGTCAATATCCCATACAGACTCTCCTAGTTTCTGTTTTATTTCGATCATCTCGTTCATGTATTGATCCTCTGAACTCGGCTTCTAGAACTCATTAATCGGTAACTTCTTAATGTCTACTAGTTTTTTGGTCGTACCAGGGGAACTGTTTGTGTCTAGACTCATGTACCAGTCTAGTGCGCGGTCTCTTAGAGTAATGGCTAGCTGTGCGAGTTTGGTATCTTCATTAGTGATCTGTTTTGATTCCCAGATCTTTGCACAAATGAACAAGTTCTTCTCAGGGTCTTTTGTTGCCTCTCCCTGAAATTCTGGTAACCTGATGGTAGGATCGTGTCCTGCCATTCTGAATACTGAACTACTACCTCCTCCATGCGGTGTAGATACTTGACTAGTGTTGCCTGAACTGGCTCCTACAGTTGTTGTTCCTTGTGTAGATGTACTTCATGTTGTCTGACTTCCTCTGAACTGTGGTTGTCTAATGGTGGTGTTCTCTTTGGTGTATTAGTCGCACATGGGTTTATGGGTTCCACACTGACATTAATATGGATAGGATGGCTGCCTTCTCCTCCCATTCTTGGACCTCTCATTTTCCTCTCATATGTTGCACACAGGATTTCCTCAATCTGCTCCACAGCTCGGATATCCTCTACCTCTTCCTCATCACTCTCCAAGCCTTCCCTCGCGGCTATAGCTCTCTTCTTGGTATTCACCTTGTATTGGTAGGGTGCTCCGCTACGTGTCTTTCCCATTTACGCCAAGATCCACTTGATTTGGTCGTCGTCCATCATGATCAGGTCCAAGGGTTCCTCCTCCTTCTTGCCTTTATTGTTCGCTCCTTCCATTTATCCTCACTCTGTCAGTGCTTCTCCCCTTCCTCCATGCACGTAGGGAATTTTAGCTGTCTGATTCCATTGTCATTACCCCTTTGTTATATAATAGTATCTTAATAGAAGTATACAGTGATAGAATGTACCTTCCTCGGGATCTGCGTAGAAATTCTTGCTCTGTTGCGTTGTATGACTTTGTTGTGTCCACTGCAAACTCTGTTATGAATCCCGTCGCAATACTGTCAAGCCAAAAGTCCACTGCGCGGGTGAATTTGTTGTTCACCTGCTGTAACTGCTCAATCTATACTGGGGTCCACTCTAACTGTCGAATCCGGTTCATCATGTGTTTATCCTTCAACCTTAGTATCCACTCCTGCAATAGATGTGGAAAATCATAGAAAAAGACTTTGTGCAAATTAGTAAACACGTATTTGTCCAGATATTTGTGAGGTGTGATTCCAGGGTTTCTATTGTCTTTCTGTGCAAACTCTAGCTCTTTGGTTCTCAACAAAGTTTCAATTTCTACTTTTGTGGGGTTCCACAGTCTCAACATCCCCTTCTAATGGCTCATTGCTCTCTTCTTTTCTTTGCTCGTTTCCCGCTCCTCCTATCTCATCTACTCAATCCTCCTTTGTTCCTTCCAACAACAATGGAACCATTTGTTGGTTACTAATTACTAGTTCTACTTTATCATTTGAGTTATTGACCTAGGTTTCATGTCTTTCGGGTTTCCAACAAAAGCCTCTAAAACTATCGGCCCTCCTGGTAAACCAAAAGGCAACGCAACACACAGAATGCGCCGTGCAGTCTCACCCGAGATAGCTTTAAATGGGTGGTTGTAAGACTCACGTGTTTACAGTCTGGGATTGAGCGCAAGATATGGGATTTGTATTATGGACCATTTATTATAACTTGTGATTGCAACCTATTGTTATTCACGACTTATTCCCTCTATATCGCAACGGTATTTAAACAAGCAATGTAACAACTCATTCATTCATTTGAGCATAAAAAATAACTACTGAAAAGATGGTAAAGATATGCATGCATTCATCCCATTACATAGATGTTACCATGGTTCACCCCTTCCTGGGCTACATCCACAAAGATTTGTCTCTTGGCTCTTTTATTATGGTAGTTCTGAATATCTAGCATTGCGCGCTTACAATTCTCCTCAGATGGGTAAGATCTATATGAGGCAAACTAGATTGCACCAGGCTCCTCAACCTGCGATCTAATCCTCAAATATCCCTTCTCTCCTCTCCTCTAGCTCAACAACTTACAAAATAGTACATAACAACATTACAATTTGCATCGACTCGTGCATATCTATGACATAACAATAATTTGAACAATGTAAAAAGCCAACTTATGATACCTACGGATTGGAACTCTCTATAATACCTCAGTATCGATATATATACATATTTGGCTCTTCAGCCATTACATACATTACCAAAACCCTAACCCTACCAACATTATGTCTTCCTCTCATGTGAGCGTGTTGCTCCTCCTTCCAGTTGTCGCTCTCCTTGTGCATGCTTTCTTGCATGCGCGCGTGATGTGTTTCCTTCCAGCTGTTACTTTCATTTCTGCACACTTTCTTTCCCCACGATCATCCTTCTTTCCACTTTGGTCTGTTGCCAATACACCTCAACATCAATTATAAAACAGGAAGTACCAACCGATTCATTGATTTCCTCAGCCAACCTCCAGTCGCGACACTCACCATGGTGCTAGACTCTTGCGGCCATGAGACCTTTGGATGGCCCCACCTCTATGAGACATACCCTGACTTCACCACCACCTACCAAATGTTGGGCGCAAACTCAATTATCACTCATTTCCATCTTCAGGATGATTTATTGTGCCATCTGGGCCATCTCTGTGTTCCATCAAGAAAGAGAATGAAGCTAATTTGGGAATCCCACTACAGTCGGGTGGTAGGACACTTCAACCTCGAAAAGACAGTGGCAGTGCTGCAACAACATTTCTACTGGCCGAAACTTCGACACGATGTCAGTATGTATATCAGGTATTGCACTGCCTATGCCATTGCCAAACTGACCACTAAGAATTAGGGCCTGTACACCCCTCTACCTACTCTTGACAGGCCATGGGAATCCATCTCAATGGACTACATGTCGGTCCTTTTGTCCACCAAAAGGGAAAATGACTGTGTTTTTTGGTTGTTGATTGCTTTTCCAAGATGGTGATTATGTCTGCAAGAAGAGCATCACAACGGAGGCCAAGCTCTTCTTTGAACGAGTATGAGTACATTTTGGAATCCCATAAACCATTGTCTCAGATCGGGATAGTCGATTCCTCAGCACATTCTGGTAGAGCCTCTAGTCACTATTGGACATGAAGCTCACCAAATCCACTACCTTCCACCCCCAAGCAGATGGCCAAACCAAGGTCGTCAATCAGATGATCATGCATATCATGTGCATGTACAATTTCAAGCACCCCCACACATGGGATGAGAGTCTTCCCTGTGTTCAACATAGCTACAACCGAGAACTACATAGCTCAACCATCCACAACCCCTTTTAGGTGGGGTTGGGATTCCAGCCATTGGGTCCCATGGATGTCGCACTACCCCTTGCAGCCATCGTGACTGACTCGTCACCTGCTCCAACTGAATATCCACCTGGTTCATTGAGCGGATCCAACACATATGCCAACTGGTTTGGGATATTTTACAGAAGTCCAATGCCAAGTACAAGCAATGCCATGATCAACATTGGGTGCCACATAAGTTTCAGGTGGGAGACAAAGTTTAGTTGCATTTGCAGAAATAACGCCTTATAGGGCTCCATAGGAAGCTTCACCCACTCCGTTATGGACCTTACACCATCACCAAGGTTGTGGGGGACAATGATTTTGAGCTCAATATTCCCCCTTTCCTTGGTATGTACCCAGTGTTCAACGTGGATATAATTTGGCCATATTTCCCACCATTATTGGACACCTCAAAGATAACAGAACAATTGACACCAACAAAGCTCAACCATGACTGCCTGCAACATACATGCAATGATCAGATTATGGACGCATAGGTCAAGGGCACTCGCCAACAGAGGATCCATCTTTATCGAGTTGTCAAAGCAGGGTAGCTCCTGCACCAAGGCAAGTGGCTCACCCGGGGCAAAATTTAGCACAAATTTCCTCATCTGATGGGCGAACTCAACGCAATGGAGATCATTGCTTCCTAAGGGGGGAGGATTGATCTAGATGGATGCCGGTGGCCTCCCACCTATTCCAACTGGCTCATTCTAACAATTTTTCAGTTTGACAGTTTTTTCTAGTTTTCGGGTCCCGAACTTCCGGGGCCATTTTGAGGCCCTAAACAATGTTTTTAGGGCTCGCAACATTCAAACTATAGACGAAGTTAGTCTGACGAGAACATGTGTAGTCCTCAGATAGACCTTTCCAATAGGTTATCGTGCACCTAAAACGAAGATCATATGCAAAAGTTACGACCCCGAGAAGTTGATGTACTAACTTACCCCAACGGGGCTCACATGACTTTTAGCGCTTCATCTCCTAGGGTTAGATTTTTGGATGTCTAGGGTTTTAGCATTCATGTTTAGTGTAAAAATCCTTGGACAACCTCATTGTAACCATCTTCTTGTGAATGAGCACAAACGCCACATCTCTTCTCAAAGATAAGCCACCACCATTCTAGCAAGCTTGTTTCAGTCTGCATTTTACAATTTCAACATTTTTCCTTATTGAATAGAAGCCAATTTTATTGTATCTTTGTTATTGTTTCTTGTGTTTTTGTGTTAATAATAATAATAATCTGTATTCATTTCATTCTGCTCATAAAATCTGGATCACTTGTGCAGTTGTGAGAGTGAGACAAATGAAGTCTAGCGCCCTCTTATTTATAGTCCTTTAAGTGACCTAACTGGTCCGACTTCTACTTCTGGAGGCTAATAAACCAATAATAAATATTCTCTTGAGTTGACTTTCCTCCTAGGGTTATTATCCAACGTTTTAGGGATTCTCTTGTTTTTCGGAATATTCTAGTCTTGTTAGGGTTACATGTAGAGGTTAATACATCCTGCGGCTACCATAATATCAACAGTGATTACAAGACTTCGGCTAAGGGAAAATTAACTATATTAATCAATGATGGGAGGTTTTGTGAGCAACTACATAACCACCTTACCACTTAAGTTCTATCCTCAGGCATTAGTGTGTCGTGGGAAATTGACTTCATGAATTACAACATCATGCAACTCTCAAACTTTTTTCTATGTGATTTATGCATGTATCTAGGGATAAATAGTGTGATCATCTTACTTGATAGTGCATAACTAACTTACTAATTATATAGTTATCTACATTATAACAATAATAATAATCTAATTTTAAGGTCACAACCAAGCCAAACACCAAATTGGTGCATGAGACCCCTTTGTTTGTGAGACAAGAGACCTTCTTCGTACAATGATTTGTCTTCTAAAGTCTACAAAGGTATACATATCCTACTCCCTTTGAATTTGAACACGTAACCTCTAAAAAAAAACACATGTTCTTAATCATTATACTCACTTATAAATTATATGTTAATTTGTTATTTACAAATATACAAATTCATATATATATATATATTTCCTTTAAAAAGAAAATCTAAAAAAAAGATGGCGAAATTAAAAAAAAATAAATATGAGAAATGGATTCTATTGTTAACTCATTAAATACATACCTCGTTAGTACTTTCTTTTTTTCGAATACTTAGATCCCTTATCCATGGAATCCAAGTATCATTATGATATCATAAACTTTACCCATAAACCAATACATTGCCTATCCAATTGCCTCGTTGAAAACTACAATGAAATCCACCATGGCCTTCGCCATGTTAGTGAACTCGATATAATAAAAAAAAAAAAATAGTATAATTCTAAATATTAGATTTTTTATTTGTAAGGTAGTTATTACTAAAATTTAATGGTTTTTTTTGGTAATTATCATTAAAACTTTTAATAATTAGCGAAATTTGTAATTTAATTGTTAATGAAATTGCCATTTGTTATTATTTGAATTGCAGTTTTCAATATACATGAATTCAATATCTTGAAAAATCCCTAATCTACTTAAATTATACAATCTTAACAATTGAATCACAATTCCTTCAATTTTTCAAATTTCTC
>ML842666.1:10758-24799 GCA_009831015.1 Picea engelmannii
TGTTACAAGATAGAGGGAGTAGGATCTATCTCCTTCAGATTGGAATCTGGGGCTAGACTTCATGTTGATGAAGTATTATATGTTCCAGGGCTCAAGAAGAATCTACTATCAGTTGCAACCCTTGAGGACAAGGGATATTGGGTTATCTTCAAGGACATGAAGGCACTACTATGGGATAAAGGTAGCCACTTAATTGCAACAAAACCCATTGGAACTCGCAGTGGAGGACTACATGTCGTGTTAGGACAGTCAGTTCAAACATTGGTTCATGATGCGACTAGCTCCAATGAGTTGTGACACAAAAGACTTGGACATATTCATTACAAAGCTCTTATAGATCTACAGAACATGGTATGTGGCATGCCCTCTATTTCTCTTAGTAAAAATGAAATTTGTAAGGGATGCATGCTAGGTAAAAATATAAAGAAATCATTTCCTAGTAGTGACAATATAGCTCAGGGAATCTTAGATCTAGTTCAATACGATGTATGTGGTCTCATGTCATCTCCCTCACTCAGTGGTTGTTTGTATTATGTCATTTTTATTGATGATTACTCAAGAAAATTTTGGATATATTTTCTTAAAGCTAAAAGTGACACATTTGATAATTCAAAGAGTATAAAGCCTTTATTGAAAAGCAGACAGGGAAACACATCGAAATCCTTAGAACAGACAATGGAGGAGAGTTTGAATATCTTCAGTTTGAGTATTTCTGCAAGTCAGCAGGAATCAAGAGACAATTGACCATGCCATATAACCCTCAACAAAATGGTGTTGCTGAGAGGAAAAACATGACTATTTGTGAGGCAGTGAAAGTAATGATGTTTGACCAGGATCTACCATATTCTTTATGGGCAGAAGCTACCTCCACTGCCGTGTATATTCAAAGCAAGTGTCCACATGCTATCTTGAAGGACAAGACTCATGAAGAGGTCTTCTCAAGGATCAAACCTAAATTAGGGAATCTAAGGATATTTGGGTGTCCTGTGTATATTCATGTCCCTAAGGAAAAGAGGACAAAGATGGAACCCTCAGGCAAGAAAGGGGTTTTTTGGGGTACAATGAGAACTCCAAGGCTTACATGATTTATGTACCAGGTTAGAGGAAAATAGAGGTAAGCAGAGATGTGACTTTCCATGATGAAGCCACATTTAAGAAATCCAAAGAGCTTCAACAGGAATCAGAAGCAGTTCAACCAGCTTCACCGTTTTCTGAAAATGAAGAGTCAGATGATGAGAGGGAGGAACCTCATGAAGGGCCAAGTAATGAACCCCTAGAACCTGTTGAAGTGTTAAAAATAAGTCTTGAAGAAACTCCAGCCAAAAGGAAGTCAGGGTGGCTTAAAGAAATAGTGCATGAAGCATAAAAGACAACTGCTCCCAAGTGAACTTTCAGGGAAAGGAAGAGGCCTCATAGGTCTGGAGGCTATGTTGCACTGATGAGCAACATTAGTGATGCTAAATATTCTTCATTTGAAGAAGTAGATAAATTACAAGTATGGAAGGATACCATGCTTGAGGAATATAGGTCTATTATAAATAACAATGTTTGGGACATTGTGCTGAGGCCAAAAGACAAATCGGTGGTTTCTTCCAAATGGATCTATAAGATCAAACATGTAGCTGATGGAAGTGTGGAAAAGTTCAAAACAAGATTTGTATCCAGAGGATTCACTTAGAAAGAAGGAATTGTTTATGAAGAGAATTTTTCTCCTGTATCCAGGTATACCTCCATTCGAACTATTATTGCTTTAGCTTCCATTCTTGGTTGGAAGCTACATCAGATGGATGTAAAAACACCATTCCTAAATGGAAATATTGAACAATAGGTATTTGTGGAACAACCAGATGGTTTTTTATTGCATAACAAAGGCACTCATATATGCAAGCTAAGGAAGGCCTTATATGGTCTTAAGCAGGCTCCCAAAGTTTGGTATGACAGGATTGATGGCTTTCTTAAAATCCTGGGATTTCAAAAAAGTGATGCTGATGCAAATCTGTACTTTAAGGTAAGAGGTAACCAACCTATTATACTAATCCTATATGTTGATGATCTTTTTATAACAGGAGATGAAGGGCTAATAGCCTGGTGTAAGAGGGATCTAACCTTAGAATTCGAGATGAAAGAATTAGGCTTGATGCATTACTTCCTAGGATTGGAAGCGTGGCAAAGACAGGGCGAGATATTTCTGGCACAAGGAAAATACACAGTGGATGTACTAAAGAGGTTTGGCATGATGGATTGAAAATCCATGTCTACTTTGATGGTTACCAACCTGAGGAAGCTGCATGATTCTGATACAGGTTCAGATTTGGTGGATCCCACCATGTATAGGCAATTGATTGGATCATTGATGTACATGATCCACACTAGGCCAAATATATGCTATGCAATGATTGCAATGAGTTAGTTCATGAATGAACCGAGACAAAGACACTAGGTGGAAACAAAGAACATATTGAGATACCTCAGAGGGACCATTACTTATGGTCTGAGATATACATCCAGTGGTGGTTTATTTCTGCATGGGTATGCAAATGCTGACTGGGTAGGAAGCCCAGTGGATCAGAAGAGTACTTCCAGATACTGCTTCAGTTTAGGATCCGCTATGATCTCTTGGTCAAGCCAAAAGCAGGTATCCATTGCATAGAGTACAACATAGACTGAGTACATTGCAACAAGTGATGCTAGCAAGGAAGCAGTATGGCTCATAAAATTGGTTTCTGGGTTGTTTGGTGACAAGCTCGAGATGACGGTGGTTCACTGTGATAATAAAAATTGCATAAAATTGATAGAGAACCCGATATTTCATGACAGGTCAAAACATATTGACATGAGGTACCACTACATCCGAGACGTGATCCAGAGAAAAACTGTAAAGTTACAATACATAGCCACGAGCGAGCAGGGAGCTGATATCCTGACCAAGCTTCTGACCTCGAGACAGTTTGTGAAGCTGAGAGGCAAGCTTGGTGTGGTTGAGAATGACTCCCTCGATGAGAGGGAGTGTTAATTTTGGCATCATCAATAGTCATTCTCCAATGAGAGGACATATGGGCCACCTTGAGGCTAGCCAGGGAGATTTGGAGAATCAACCAGTCTGTGAGGCATTGGAAAAATCCAGGGGGAATGTACAACCTCTATGAGTCAAACCAAAAGTCAGGATGAACGAGATGCTATGTGAGTCTAATGAAAAATTCATGGGGAATGTACAACCTCTGTGAGCATAGACAATTTAGTGAAAAATTCAGGGGGAACGTACAACCTCTGTGAGTATAGACAAACTAGTGCAAAAGTCAGGGGGAACATACAACCTCTGTTAGCCTAGTCAAACCTTGTGAGCCATGAGAAAAAGTCAAGGCATCTAGCAAAAGTTAGGTTGAATATAAAATTTCTATGAGCTAGAAACAAACGAAATTCCTAATATTACAAATGATATAAATGTATTGATCTAGTGCGTTGGCACATGTAACATTATCCACCATGAAGAGAATTTCGAATTGCCTTGTAAAGAGTCGAGTTGTAACTAAAGTCTCAAGTCTAGTTCTATTTTAGAACTAAAGTGTAATGCTGAGTTGTAACTGAAGTCTTAAGTCTAGTTCTATTTTAGAACTAAAGTGTAATGCTGAGTTGCAACTGAAGTCTTAATCTAGTTCTATTTTAGAACTAAAGTGTAATGCTGAGTTGCAACTGAAGTCTTAAGTCTAGTTCTATTTTAGAACTAAAGTGTAATGCTGAGTTGCAACTAAAGTCTTAAGTGTAGTTCTATTTTAGAACTAAAGTGTAATGTTGAGTTGCAACTGAAGTCTTAAGTCTAGTTCTATTTTAGAACTAAAGTGTAATGTTGAGTTGTAACTGAAGTCTCAAGTCTAGTTCTATTTTCGAACTAAAGTATACCAGTCTCAAGTCTAGTTCTATTTTCGAACTAAAGTGTAATGCTGAGTTGTAACTAAATTCTCAAGTCTAGTTCTATTTTCGAACTAGAGTATATCAGTCTCAAGTCTAGTTCGAACTAAAATATGAAGCTGAGTTATGAGTAAAGCATGCAAACAAGTTACTATTTCAAGTCTCTCCTCTTCTCCTCTTGAGACTATATAAGCATAGGTCAAAACCTCTCTTCAACACAGTTTTGAGATGCAGGTTAAGGGTGAAGAAATAGAGGCACATATCAGTGATAAAGAGGCATCATACCAAAACAACATATCAGTGCTGCATATCAACAATAGAGGCATCATATCAGAGGTGTATTTTAGCAAGATCTTTTAGGTCTTTGTCAGGTTAGAGTCATCTTGGCAAACTCTTTAAGAGCAAAACATTCATGGTGGATATTTGTAAGTGATCTTACATTATTAATGCAATAAAGGAATATCGTTTGTTAGGGTTTTTCTCCCTTTACAGGTTTTCCCCAGGGTATATGTGTTGTTGATGTGCATGCTTACTTATCTACATAGTTATTGCTATTCAGTTATGATTTGGTATTGTTGAAGTGTATTAAGCTGGAATCAAAGTGTTGAAGAAAATAAAAGAATTAATCTGCATAAGAAATCAAGCTCATAATTTAACAATTGAGACCGAACCTACATCATCCATAGAAAAATCCAAGTATCTAAATAAGATGGATGAAGCGTATGGAACTATTTGCAGTCTCATTTCTCCCGAGCTCCTCTTTCACATATCCTCTTGTAAAGCCCCCAATGAAGTCTGGACCACCATGGAAGGAATTTTTTTCAAACAATATGAGATGAGGGGACATATACTCGATGTGGAATTGCTCACTTTGGATCCAAAAACCTTCGACAATCTCCAAGATTTTTTACCAAATATAAGGATTTGATGTCACAACTCAAGGCTTGCGAGGTTGATGAATCTAAGGAGGAGAAACAAATGGTTCTTACCATTATTTACAAACTTGGTCTGGAATACTCAGTGTTTGTATCCACATTTCATTCAGTTAGGCTCGCCTTTGGAGCTACCTAGAAAATGCCTTCTCTTGAGGCCTTTATCGAGTCTCTAACGCAAGAACAGACCAAGATCATCAATATGGGAAAAATCAAAGGCTCAAAGGCACATGCACTTGTTGTGCAAGATGGTAGTAGTCACCAAAATCAGAAATCTAAACACAAAGACAAAGGGAAGGGACATGCAAATCCAAAGAAGGAAGGGTACTCAAAACCCTTCAACGATTCCTACAAATCCAAAGGTGGAAAGGGAAGAAAAGGGGAGAAATGCACTTACTTCCATCAAGGATTCCATCCAGAATCCACATGCATGTAGAAACAGATAGATCAAATGGAAAAAATACTTCAACAAAACAACCTTGGACATCGCATCCTTGAGGGTGCCAAGAAGAATAAGCCAGAAGATCTAAACTCCAAGAAAGGTAATTCTAGCTATGCTTTGATTGCCATTAACTTCTCTTCCGATGCTTGAATTCTAGATTCAGGTGCATTACACCACATGGAATCCAAAAAGGAAGTCTAATATTCATTGGACACATGCAAAGGTCCTCCTATTCTGATGGGGGACGACTCTCTAGTCAAAGTCACCGACAAAGGAAGAGTTGAACTCACAAACAAGAGATTCGATAATGTGCTACATGTTCCCAAACTCTCTGTCAATCTTCTCTCTATGTATCAGATACAAAATTTTGGCACTAGAAATAAATTAATATTCACACCTGATGCAGTGGATATCTATGACATGCAAACCAATTCAAAAGTTTCTATTGGTGAGGTAAATCACCAATCTAGACTCTACACATTTTATGAATTTATTGAACCATATTCTGCATTATTGCTTACGCATGGTGATGAAAGCAGTAGGATATGGCACAAAATGTTCGGGCATTTAAATTTTAGATATATGCAACAACTTAGCAAGCAGGGAATGGTTGAAGGTCTACCTGACATCCACTTCTCCAAAGGAATTTGTGAGGGATGTGTTCTTGGAAAACACCCTCAAGAGAAATTCAACAAAGGAAAGACTCAGGAGGTCTCCTCTCCTTTTGATCTGATCCACAACAATCTCATGGGACCTTTTCCGCATCCATCAATTATTAAAGCAAGGTATGTGCCCATTTTTGTTGATGATTTCTCATGCCATACTTGGACTTTCTTTCTCAGGAAAAAGTATGAGCTCTTTCAACACCTCAAATATTTCAAAGCCCTTATTGAGACATAGTCAAGAAAGAAGATCAAAGTCCTCCGAACAAATAATGGGGGGGAGTATGTCAACCATGAGATACAAAATATTTGTCTTGAGGTCAAGATTCAATTGAAACACACCGTTCCTTATACTCCACAACAAAACGAAGCTGCTGAGCGGAAAAATAGATCCCTGAAAGATATGGCATCTTGCATGCTGCATGCAAAGTCACTTCCACAAAGATTATGGGTTAAATAACTTAATTAGGCATCCTACATCCAAAACAAATCTCCCCATATATCTTTCAAGGATAAGACCCCCTTCGAGGCTTGGAGTGGCCTCAAACCGGAAGTGACCCACTTCTGTATATTCGATTCATGTGCATGGGCCATGATTCCCTCTGAGAAGAGGAAGGCACTTGATCCACACAGTGAAAAGTGTATCTTTGTTGGATACCCAGACAGTGTGAAGGGATACAGATTCATTGATCCCTATACGGACCGACTCATCATTGAGCACAATGTCCAATTCGAGGAAAGTATATCACATGCACCACAAGAGCCGAATGCATACACTTTTGTTCTTCCACCTATCAGAGATGATGAGCATGCACATGCTGTCTCTTCTTCATATGAGAGTTATGATTCATTGGATTCAGTTGATTTAGATATTGAGTTAGTACAATCACATGCAGAGTCAGTGCATGCGGATACAGATGCAGAGCTAGTGCTGAGGCCCAAGTGGGCCAAGACTACTCTTCAGAATGTAGGAGATCTTGTTTGGGATCCAAATGATACCATGAGGACTCAATATGATTTCAAGGAGCCTCCTCTTGCACTCACCGCCACTGAATCGATGCCACCTAGGCATATTTTCTTGGTTCAGTCTTCAAACCCATAATCCTATGGCAAGGCTGTTGGGAATACATTTTGGGAATCCGCCATGCAAGAGGAGTACAACTGTAAATTCTAACCTTGTACAATATCTACTGCAAACTGATATTCAGAAAAGAACATAAAAGATACAATGGCAAACACAAACATTACACAGAGATTTTTCACCTGGAAACCCAAACCGGGAAAACCAGCATATATTATATTGATACACTTGTGTTGCATTGTTTACAATACAATATACATATAGGAGCCAGCGGCATCCAAAACCCTAACCCAATGACCTGGATTAGTCCAAAACCCTAATTCCTTAACCGGAAATAGAAAAACCATCGGCAAAAACCATGTGCTGAAAACCACCTAATATCATGTGGTCCCGGGAATATGTCGTCCCGGAAATATGTCGGCCCGACGATAATATGTCGGCTCAAAACCGACGAAAATATGTCGGCCCAAAATTTTTTTTTCGAGGGCGCTGCCCTCGAACCCCCGTGCGGGGGGCTCCGCCCCCCTGCACCCCCCGAGGGGGGGCCTAGCGGCCCCCCCTCTTACCTCCCTGCACGCCCGGCGTAGGCGCTCCGACACTACTTCTCGTGCAAAGAATATAACACATACCCAACAACAACCCCCTCCTCAAGAACTAGACTTGGTATCTGGTTCCCCTTCCTACAGAAAGAAAACTTGTCAGGTGTAGATGGGTCTACAAGACCAAGAGCACATCAGATGGACAAGTTAGTAGATATAAATCCAAGCTAGTCGCCAAAGGCTTTCAGTAGGTGCATGCCATTGAATATGACGAGACCTTCACTCTAGTAGCGAATATGGATTCCATATGCTTGGCACTTTCCATTGCGGTAGCCAAGGGATGTGAAGTCCATCAGACGGACATGAAGAATGCATTTCTTCATGGAGATCTCTCTGAGGAGATATATATGGAGTAGCCCCAGGGATTCATGCGAGATTCATCTTTGGTCTGTCGAATGCAAAAATATATGGGTCCTATACATTTCTTCCTTGGTCTCGAGATCAGTCAGGATGCATCAGGAATCAAACTGTCTCAGGCCAAGTATGCATGAGATCTCCTCAAGAGATTCCACATGACAAAATGCAAGTGTACCCCAAATCCTTTCCTATCAAGAGTCAAACTTGAGGATGGTGGGGAAACTCCACTAGTGGACAACACACTGTAGAAATAGCTAGTGGGGAGCTTGTTGTATCTCACACACTCCAGACTAGACCTCTCTTATGCAGTTGGAGTAGTCTCCTGGTTCATGTAAGAGACGCATGAGCTAAATTGGAAGGATGCAAAGCATATCCTTCGATATATACAAGGCACCATCACCTTTTGGATTCACTATGCAACATACTCTGCATTAGACCTCATCGAGTTCACTGATTCTATTTGGGATGGTGATAACATTGATCGCAAGTCCACATATGGTTACTCACTCAGTCTTGGTTCCAGGCCCATCTGTTGGTCGAGGAAGAAGCCCATCTGTTGGTCGAGGAAGAAGCAGGATGCTATTGATCTATATTTAGTCGAGGTAGAGTACATAGGGGTAGTTAACATAACCATTCAATCTATGTGGCTACAACATTTATTACTGAGTTGGGCATTCAGTTTCACCAACCGATCATCATCTGGTGTGACAACTAGTGCACTCTGAAGTTCTGTAGAGATCCAGTTTAGAGGAAACAGACAAAGCACATCGATATCCACATGCACTAAATCCGAGACTTAGTACATAAGGGGATCATCGACCTACAGTTCTGTCCTTCAACAAAACATACTGCAAACATCTTCACCAAGGCCTTCATTGAGTTGGAGTTCCATTCTCTGCGTAGGTGTTGTGGAGTGAAGGACACAATTGCTTAGCAACTGTGAATTTGTTTCTTTATACATTATACCTTGAGGGGGGGTTTTTCCCATGAGGTTTTCTCTCTTTCCTCATTTATTTTAGTGTGTCTTTTGTATTTGGGTACCTAACATGGCCTCATTGCCGGGACCCCATTTTTATTTTCACCATAGTGATGTTCAGAGGGGGTGTTGGAGATACTGCACACACACCTAGGATTTATTTTTCCTAAGGTTTTCCCTATGTTTATTACTCATTATTCAGTCTCTTATAGTTTAGGGATAATATTCCTTTTCCTACATTCTAGGAGAATATTCTCTTCAGTTCACACTTCAGTTGGATCAATTGAGTGGAGTCTTAATGCCACATTGGTTCCATCACCATGCAACATTGGGATCATCACTGCTAATGCACATTGTCCTTGGGATTATCACCAAACTAGCACATTACCATCACTTCACCATGTTTCAATTAGTTAACTGAAGACTAAGAGGCTAGTTAACTTAGACTAGGTGGTATTTTACTCCCGTAACTGCCAGTGTGTGTCCATATCACTCTAGACCACCACTATGGTGTATTGGTTTCTCTTCCAGTGCGCATTAGTTGAGTTATACAAAGTATATCATGTGTAATTTATCATTCATTTCATCCAATTACTACAATTATTTGTTCTCTCTCTCTCTCTCTCTCTCTCATTTTTGTCTTTTCTCATTTCTTCTGCAAAATGTGTATGTCCTATGCTAGCTAGATCTTATCTGTGTAGGTTCATCCACATTTACAAGAAGGTTGACCCCTCTAAGCTTGGGACAGTTGTAATGGTGGAAATACAAATTTTGGTGGAAGAATTGACTCTTGCTCGTAGACTAGGTAGTAAGGAGAGGTATCCAATGACTCTTTAGTTGTAACTCTATCAACCCAAAGAGCATTGGACAAATCATTGTACTGGTTTTGGTGATTCTCAACTACAATCTTTTTAAGAATATTAATCAAATTTTTATTGGTTGAATCAACTACTCCATTATCTTGTGGATAATAGTTAGCTGAATATCTAAGAATGATTCCATTATCTAAATAAAATTCAAATAGTAATGAAGAAGAAAAATAGGCATCATTGTCAAAGACAATGATTGAAGGAACTCCAAACCCAATGATTAATTTTTTCTCCAAGAATTGGATAACTGCCCTTTCATTTACTTGTGTAAAATTCACAACTCCATCCCATTGGGTAAAGAAATCTATTGTAGTTAAGATGTACTTATGTTGCTTTGACGAATGGGGGTTTATCTCTTTGATGATGTCAATGCCCCACTACTCAAAAGGTCGATTGATTAAGACATGTTGTGGGATAATTGGTGCTTTCTTCTCTTTTCCCATGCTTAGTTGACATATTTTACATTTTCAAACATAAGCATGAGCATATCGAAAGAGAGTAGGCCAATAATATCCAGCTCTCAAAATCGTGAGTTGTAAATTCATAAGAAAAATGGCCTCTAGCTGGCCCACTGTGGAGATATTTCAGTACCTTTTCAACATATTTCTTTTCCAAGCATCTTAGTAATACTCCATCATAATGTTTTCAGAAAAGGATGGAAACATTTAAACATAAAGCTCTTTTTCCTCTTGAGTTCATATGACTTGGACAAGTCCCATGGTTTAGGAAAAATTCCATATCAATATACCATGAGTCTGTATCATTTGGAATATAGAAGATATCACTGGTATAAAATGAGAGTTCATTCTCATATCCCTCTTCTTCCTTAGTTGTATCATCTTTCTATTTTGTAGCCAACTTACACAATCGTTACCCTTGCACAAAATGAGTAGGCTTAAATTCAAGATCATATTCCTGAATGGTTGTCATATAGTTTCCTCTTCGTTCCCCTAACTCTTTTTGAATAAACAATGACTGAACAATGGGGTGAGGAACAATCAATTTTGTATGATTTTTTAGAATATAGGACCTAAAGTGTCTAATAGACTTATAGACAACATATGCTTGCTTGTCTACAACATGATAATTAAGCTTTGGTCCTTGAAGGTTTGTACTCATAAAACAAATATGTGCTTCATTTCCCTCAACATCGTTTTTCTTTAATACCACTATAAGAGAATGATTGAATGTGAAAGTGTAGATAAGGAAATGAAGGTTTAAAAATGGACCACGCAAAACTAGAGCTTTAGAAATGGGAGTTTTGATATTTTTATAAGATTATTTTTCCTCTTTATTCCATTTGAAATCATCATCATTCTTAATCATTTTTTGGAGGGGATTGATAGTTTTTGCAAAGTTAGGAATAATTTTTTGCATGAAATTAATTTTCTCGAGGAAATATCACATGGATTTCTTATTGTGTAGTAAAGGAGACCGAGAAATGAATTTCAGTCACTCAAGATCTATTGTTATACCTTATTTGGAAATAATGTGCCCAAGTAGCTTACCTTTGGTGGTCATGGAATACTCTTTTTAGATTTAAATAAATCCCATATTTCCTACTACTTAAAAAATCTGAGTGAGATGCATAAGATGATCTACTCTTTTTTTTAGTAGACAATCACATCATCCAAGTAAACAATAACACTATGATTGATGAGACTATGGAAAACAATGTCCATTGCTCTTTGAAAAGTATCCTTGACATTGATAAGAACAAAATGCATTCTCTTATAAGTGAAATTGCCCCATTTGGTTAGGAAAGTAGTTTACAATCTATCTTCTCCAGTTACCAGATCTTGGTTGTATCTTGAGAAACCATCAAGTAATGAAAACATTTCATTTCCTAATACAAGCTTGAATATGTATTCCATGGGTGGAATACATAGTTGTCCTTCTCGGGAGCTTTGATTAAGTTATAGAAGTTAATGCACAAATGCATTTCACTAGTTTTCTTCCTAACTGGCACTAGGTTGGATACCCAAGCAGAATGTCAAACTTGAAAGATGATTTTGGCATCAAGGAGTTTTTTCAACTCCTTCTGAACTTGGGGTTGAAGGGAAGAATGCGTCCTACAAAGTTTTTGTTGAAATGGTTTTGCATCCTTCTTCACTAGGATAGTGTGTTGGATAATACATGTGTCGTAAGTATTGAGGTCATCGTATTTCCATATGAATATATCCTCACATGTTTTAAACAATTTTGTGTAAACATGCCTTTCTTGTTCAGAAGAATCTTTACCAAGATTTATGTTTTTTGGATTTTCATTAGTTCCTAAATTGATAACCTCATGACCTAAAGTGGAACTATTGGTTTTAACATTTGATGTTCCTTTAAACCTACTTTGAAAATAAATTAATTTCTCTAAATTAACAACCCCCTTGGGCATGGCATTAACTATTGTCTCAATCAACTATTCTTTATCACATTCTAAACTTGCTTGATACTCTTCATCATCAATGGATAGACCTTTGAAATTCTCTCCATTTCTGAAAAGTTGAATGATTTTCTTGTCACCTTCAAACACCTTCTAGTTTGGGATGTTATCTAGAAGATAATGCCCATAAATAAATTCAATCACAAATTTACTAGCTTCAAAGTCTTCCAATGGAGACAATCTAGAGGTATCAGTTGCAACAAAATCGACTACTAAATTCTTGGAACGTAGGACATCAGAAACATTGAAAGAATCAAATTTGTCAATAAATTTGTGAGCTTCCTACATATAACCTTATAGACAAGGGGAGTTATAGTGTATTTCGTTTTATATTTTCCTTGCAATTATCTTAGAATCCCCCCCNCTCCCCCCCCCCACACACATATATTTAAATCTATGGCCATTTTCAAGCCCTATACAAGTGCCTCATATTTAGTTGTGTTATTAGTACAACCAAATTCTAAACTACAAGAATTAAAATTATGTTTACCCTTGGAATCAATCAAAAGGAAACCAACTCTAGCTCCCTCTTGAGATTTGGAACCATCAAAGAATAGAGTCTAGATGTCTTTGGTATTACTAAGACTTGTTTGATTTGTGTTTACATAATTTAGACTTTTTTAGGAACATAATTTACATAATTTATAGAACTAGTGTTACAACCTGTTTTATAAGAGCTATCTTTTTATAGAAACAATTCTAATTTTTGACTTTCAAGTATATTGGAAGTTTCAACAATGAAGTTATAAAAGTACACATATATAACATAATTTCCAAGAATTGGAAATTTAGAGGATGAGGGCTTGTTAGTTTCATTGAGATATATTTCTCTCGATTGATCATTATCTTATTCGGTTGTCCATTCCATGGAAGCCATAGATGCGACCACTCTGATGTGAAGTAACCTTGGAGTTTCCTTGACCAGTCTGTACTAATCAAAAGGCCATATTCCTCATGGATGTTTAGTACGATGATGTCTATTATTTGATGATTTTTTGGGTTGGAAGCTACTCAAATGAGAACATCCTTTAGTTCAGCAATGACCTTAACTTCCATTCTATCAAGATGAAGTATGTGATTTGCGCACTTCGTGGGAGTCACATTTAGCTTTCTACAAATAGAATATGGCATAATGTTTAAAGATGCTCCCAATTCTACCAATTAGCTATGTACATTCTGATTGAAAAAATTAAAAGTCAATAAGAAAGGGGTAGTTAAAGATTTATACTTTTTTACCGAAAGAGAAACACTGATAGGGGCATTATGTGGGTTGTTACTTGATGTTTTATTAACCTTCCTATCAACAACGGTTTTCTATGCATCTGTTTCTTTCAAAGCATTCAAAAATAACTTCTATTGCTATGATATTTTGCATATATCGAGGATTGAAATATTGGATTTTATCCTTTTTAGGTCCTTGACAATGTTGTATTCCATGGGATATGGATAACTGTAACATCCCTACTATAATCCCCAGTTTAATTAATGCTTAATTTAGATATAATGTGCAGCTATGGCCAAACGATGTATATGCAAATTGTATTTTTGAATTTTAATAATAAAATGTCATGCCAACTGCTAGGGGACATGGACATAGATGGGGGATGAGTTAATCCACAAGAGAGGGAAGGGTATAAGATGTTGGAAATATGCCTACAACAGAGATGACGCAGATGATCAAGGCGCAGATGATCAAGGTTGTCATTGATGGCAATCGATTGTTTATGAAGAACAGATGCTGAAACATGCTGCAACACAAATGCAAACACAGATGCTGAAA
>ML842666.1:24849-39407 GCA_009831015.1 Picea engelmannii
CACAACGCACTTCACAACACTCTATGGGATGACAAGGTGACTCCCAAGGAAGCCTTAGGGAATTACCCTTATTTCCTAGTGTACGAAGAATAAGCTATCCTTCCAACTAATTTATATATCCCATCCTTACAACTTTCTCAGTCCTCAAGGGGACAACCCTTGTCAAGCATGCAACATAGAATATATACACTTTTAATGGTTGAGGAAGAAAGAGAACATGATAGGAGGAAGTTTGCAACTCACCAACATTAAGTTAAAATATGGTTTTATAAACAAAAGGATGGGGATGAAACTTTTGAAGTAGGGGATTTAGTCTTGAAGTGGGATAAAATTAATGAGTCAAAAGGGAAATATTCGAAGTTCGAAAACCTATGGCTTGTACTTTTCCAAATTGCTGATAATATTGGGGTAGGCACGTATCCACTGCAAAATATTAGGGGCGAGCTTGAAGCTCTCCTTGTTAATGGCCAAGCCATAAAATGATTCTTTTCATAACTACCCTTTAGGTAGTCTATTGTACCATAGTTTACCTTTGTTTCCTTTCATTTTGTTTTGATTAGATAGATTGGTCTTTTAGGTCCATGTGTTCTTATTTAATTTTAGCTTATCTTTTATTTTGTTATGAATATGATTTTCTTGCTTTAGTTTTATTTTGATTTTGGGTATGATCATGAGAATGTTCTGTACTAAGAATGTGGTGTAATTTTTCGAACCTGGTTTTCTTATCCTCAATATTTCAATATCACAGACAAAATGAGGAGTTCTTCCTAGACCAGAGATTCCAACTACGAATAATTCACATTTGTTTATGCATATCACTAAGGGAACAAACAAGTTGTCTGCCTTGTGGCATGGGAATAATAAATGAAATGTACCAGAGGAAAGTATATTTGATACCCCATAAATAGTAGAGTAGGTTCTCACACTTGTTAGCAAATATAGTAAAGAAAAGAATAAGGGTTAGTTCCTCCACTAGAAAAAATATATATACTTATCCCTAATTCATTCTTGGCACTTGTGCAATAATGTCATAAATGAGTAAAAGGATGAAAGAGATTTTCATGATAAGAAAGAATGTACAATCAGGGAGGGTATGAAAATATATTTTCCAGGGCTATGGATGATCCCTGGCAGTGGATCAAGGTCTGTGATATCGGGGTGACTCCGCCAGGGCTATGGATGCTCGTTGACAGTGGAGCAACACCACAGGGAGGATCCTAACTTTAAGACTTAAATGGACCGTGTCTTTCTAGCAGCCGCAAGTTCCAATTCACTTCTCGTCAAGTGGATATGAGTTATTGGTTTAATGGAAAGAGGGATGAAATAATATGAATCCCCATAAGTGGCCAACATGAATGTTCCCCGGGCCATATACATGCATATTTCTGAATAATTTGTGGGTCGTTATCTTGGGTTGAAATATAACTCTCAAAATGTCTAACCAATATCAATAAGAGAAGGAACAAAGATGCTAGTTTCGACCAATGAATTACCATTTGTTAAGCACTCAACACACCCTCAAAATTTCATAAAATTTCGGGGTACCACTTTGCTTTAATTTCATCCTTGTACTTATATTCTTTCATGGTCATGACTTGTTTCAAGTTTTTCTTTTGTTTTTTGCTCATTTCGGTCAAGTCCCATGATTAATATGAAATATCGTTATAAGGGAGAGAGGTATAGATGGTTTAAATGAATTATCACTAGAAGGGAGAGATGTTTATATGGTTTAAATGCTAATACAGAGTCTTAAACACTTAGTACTTTCAAGATTATCAATTTTCCAGCACCGATGTTCATTGGTGTTCGACGCCCAAATTCGAAGATTGCAAAATCAACTTAACAACCCATTAAGCCCCGACGTGGATGTATGAACTTTACTTGAAATCATGATCGTCTAATTTTAACAAGAAGGCCATCCCAACCATTGATTCCTGAGGTTTAATGTTGGCCTTGACCAAGTTTTGGGAGCACTTGGTCATATTTGACCATTTTTGGGACTTTGATAGCCTGTCGAAGATGGAGCACCAGATGAAGCGGAATTGCAGAATCTCGGCCCACTTTTGGGTCCCTTTTTGGGTTTTGGAAATATGTAATGGGAAAGGGATGTCGGCCCGTGGGTCTACCCATGCTTAGGCCCATTTTGTATGTATAAATAGAAGATAGGCAAACATAAGAAAAAAAATTAATAGAGTAGAGTATTGTATCTATGTGATATAGGATAAGTGCCAAGAAAGGATCTGTGTGATTGAGAGTTTTGCGCATTCTATATAGACTTGCAAAGCTTAGTGCAAGTCCCCGTGTGAAGATATAGAAGGCTTTATGTTGAAAGGAAAGGAAGAAGGATCTAGCGAGCTGCGTAGATCTTCTGTCCTATGCGACGTAAGGGTTTCTAAGGCTCTGTGCTGTAACTAATTGGCCGACGATAATAAAGAAGAAGAGTTGGTGGACGTAGCCCCAGAGTGGGGGTGAACCACGTAAATCTGTGTGTCATGCTTTGTGCTTTGACTCAATGTGCTTATCTATGCTTTTGCTAAGTGCTTTGATGTATTTAGATAGATCCACTTATGCCTTGTATTTATTAGATATGTGTGAATGTTAGATCTAACATGTATGACGATGCTTAGTGCTGATCTACTAGATCTAATCTGCTTTATTATTGATAAGTGCTGAAATACCTTAGATCTAAGTAAATGATGCGATGCTCTGTGCTACTTGCGTCGTATAATAAGGGTTGAATATTGATGAATGATCGATGCTAAGTGATCTGTAAGCAATATAATCATAGATCTGTGTCCCAGCTAAGGTTGCAGACACTTGAGTCTTGCAACCACCCCTGCTTCTACCTCAGGTGAGAATTCATCTGCTTCGCAGGTGTTGCCGAAAGGGCTGGTAGTTAGGGTTTTTTTGGTGCGTTGTTGTAGCGTTGAACCCCGGGTCTGCCCCTATGCCAACAAATGGTTCCGTCATCGGGACCTGAAACTGTGATTACTGGGAACTGAGGAAGAAGAAGCTTTGTGCAAAAATTCATCCTCAAAACTGTGGAAGCTTTGTGCGTGGATCTATGCCCTAGTGCACAATATTACACTTGATCTGAAAAGCTCTGTGCTAAAGAAAGAAGGCCAGATCTGAAGAAAAGAAGCAAGATCTGAACACTTTGTGCTCTAAGAAAGGAAAAAGTGGAAGTTTCTGAAGAAAAGAGGTCAGATATGCAGAAAAGATGTAAGATCTGTAAGCTCAGTGCTCTAATAAAGGTAAGAATAGTTAAAAGTTTTTAGATCTGGAAGTTTTGTACTCTGTAGAAGTAAGATAAGTGAAAATTTTTGTTTTTAGGTCATGGATCTAGGTATGTTTGATAGATTCTGTCCTAGCTTAAAAACTAGGGCATTAATAGATGAAATAAAGTTTGATATGAATAAATCTGATAATCATAATGATAGATATGTTATACCTATGCATAGAAAGAATGCTTAGACTAACAAATGGATGTAGGATCCCAGAATTTTTTTTGCAGGCTAGCTACCATGATCCTAATGCGTAGTACAAAAGAAGTTGGGGAACATTTAAACGAAAGAGAGGGTTAACCCTCTATTACAGTTGCAGAAGACTAGGACATCTTGCTAAGGAATGCCCTAGTGGAATATCTAGTTGCCTATGTTGCAAAGTTTTGGACCATGAAGTGTTGGATTGCCCTAGAATGATTGCTAAGCTTGAAAGAATGAATCAGAATGAAGAAAACCCTAAGGCAGATCCAAAAATAGTAGAACCCCAGAAGGAATCAGAGAAGGTATTGCTACATATGAAAGACATCTTGAATGATCACCGACATGTTAGACTATTAGAGATCTTTCAAGAAAAATAATGTATCGAGGTAAGAATAGGAGACTTCGACATTGACTGTGTTCTTGATGAAGAAACACAAGTGAACATTATGCCAGAGAGAACTTGGGAAGCTATAGGAAGGCCTGCTATGATCCCTTCATTAAGAGGAATAGGGTTATTCAGAGGAAAACTGATAACCCTATGTGGAAAGATCACTCAAATATCTATGAATACCAATGGAACTTCGATTGAAGCAAATTTTGAGATTATCAAATTTATTGAGGACAACGCCCTGTTTACTATGTTACTTGGAAAACCTTGGATTGAAAGAGATCAAGCCAGAAAGAAGGAAGAAGAAGAGGTTTTAGAACAACAGAGACAAGAGTTAAAAGATTTCATGACTAGAAGGATCACGTAGTTGATTGAAGAACAAGAAAACAGATCGAAGCTATCTGACACTAGAAGCCCAAATGTCAAAGCTTCAAGAGCATTAGAGGACTCATAGAATATTGAAGTATCTATCCTAGATATAGAAGAAGTATTACCCCTGAGTCTTAGGAGAGAACCTTAGCAGTGCGAAGTACCTATGTCCAAGGAAAATAAGAATCAGAATGGGAAGAGAATCACTGAGACAAAGCTTATTGGAAAGAAGGCTAGGAAGCTAAGTAAAAAGAGAGATAAGATTGACAGGCTACAGAATATTCCAGAGGGAGCCTCACAGAAAGAAAACTTGCAGAATTTGAACTTCGTCGAGATATCAGACAAGCGACATAGGCCACTTCGCCGAGATGAAGCAATAAAGTCGTTATAGGCCGATATATCCGTTCGAATGCCGCTCCGAATGGATCGAAAAGCATTGATGGCTCACTACCAGACCATTGGACCATGCCATAACGGACATAACATGATTTTATGAGGCTCATACCCATTGCAAAGAAAACCGTTGCTAAGATCGCCTATATATCTTGTCGCGCCATGCCCGAAGAAAACTTTTGCCAACTGAGAATTTGAATCCTGCAGACTAGAAAGTGTATACAATGATCATTGCGCCCTTATTGTTCATTCCTGTGCAGTGTCTAAGATCATTGTGACCCCGATCATTTATCCCGAGCGTGTATGTTCGACGAAGTCACCGTAGTCGAAGAATCCATAACAAAAGTTCTTCTTGATTTAATGACTGAGAGATTCATGTTGGAAAGAGGAGTATCCACAAGTGTTCAATCATCATCAATGAGAGGACTGACAGCCTCTTCGTCCACTTCTCGAGCCAGACTATCACGATAGGCCGATAATAAGCGTACTAAACATAGAGATGATATCACGAATGTCAAGATGATTCTGAGCATTCTACATGCCTACCTACCCCCTCTAAGTGGTGCCATCAACTGAGACAATGTGCCCAGAGACTTTGACTATTCTTTGGTCACGGCGTATCTCCTGAAAGGGATACATGCAGTTTGTGCCGACCAGGATAAGCTCACAACATTGAAGTTTAGTGACTTCAACCTTGGAGATCGTAAATCTTACAACATGTTAGCCCCACATAAGTACTTAACTAGGACCAAAGGAAAGAATTCAAATATTATCCCGCAGTCATGGACCTAGAACCTCGCGCAGTCCACACTGCTCAATGTGATGAAGATCTCTCACTTCGGCAGGCATATGGAGGTGAATGCATGTGTAAAGTTACTGCTGTCCTGCTATCACGAAGGATACTTATGGTTGAACTGCCGCATCATTATGGATCCGACCTTGATCAATCTGATCACAGGGCTGAGCATGCAGGGCCCTAAACCACATGAATTTTACCTTGGAAAGACCTCAGACCGAGCATTAGCGTAGAGAATCAAAGAAACTTATGGCGATGTCGAGAAGGGCACACAAGGTTACAAGGTAGCCTCTATCCAAAGTGGTGCAATGCTCCTTGCATGTCAGCTGATCGCAGGCAAGTTAGTTCGCAAGAACCGACCCACCCAAGTGACTGGATTCATCGTTGATCTCGCAGGGAAGTGCGCAGAAGGACTACAAATGAATTGGGTGAAGTACCTTGTAATCTAGCTGGAACTGGACTACATGGAAGCACAAGACAAAGGGTATGAGTTCTACTTCAGCTAGCTTCTCATATTGATCGGTTTCATCACATGGGAGATGCCGGAAGGTGCGACCTTCTCGGACATAGAGCCCTTTGAACCTTTGGCTGCGAAGTTCAACACCTCGTGGTACTCTAATGATATGAACAAGCAGTGGAAATCCATTGCCGTCTTCCATACTTACTACAACCAGTTGAAGCAAGCCATCTAGTCTGAGCCTCGGATGACCCCGAATACCCTCCACAGGTTTCATCCCCTAATGAAGTTCAGTGTGGACCGCCACTTCATTTATATAACAACACGCGTCGACGAGCACAAGAAACAGTTGCAGTCATATTACAAGTTGACTGAGGAAGACATCGAAGAGATCACCAAGGACTGGTCGACATACATTCTCATTCCAGCAAACCCTGTGGAACTGTCTGATATTGATAGCCCAGAAACTATGATGGATACACCAGGACCAAGCAAGACGAAGAAGCCTGAAGAGGTTCACAATGTAGACAGTGCATCTGTAAGGACTGCCTATATCACACCAGACGAAGGGGATGATGGTGAAGAGATAGAAGGCGTAGAAATTGAACAACAAAAAGGTGAAGTACCACCGCCTAGGGACGAAGAGGACTCGTTGAAGAACATGAAGGTTTCACTTCCGAAATCTTCCTCCCGGAAGAAACCTAGAACCCCTGTAACCAAGATGTGGACTACCCTCACATTGGATGATCTTAATTTCATCACTGCAACTGTGAACGATGCTTCATAGGAGATACTAGAGAAGTAGGAGCAGATGTATAATCGTATCAAGATTGAACTCCAAGGAGTGCAACATGCACTCCAGTCTAGCTGTGCAGTCTCCACTGCGCCTCTGATAGTAGGAACTGTAGAACCAGGAGATGAGCGAACTCAACTCCACTGGATTGTTGATATGGTTGAAGCTCGCCTTCGACGAGCTCAAGAAGACACAACGCAAGCCACCCAAGCTTTGACATAGGTACAAGGAGTACTGGTCGAGCAGTGCAGTGCTTCCGGACGAGAAAAAATTTCTCTTCAAGTACAGTGAGACAAAGACAAAGAAGAGCTACAATAGAGCAAGAAGTAGTTGATCGTGGAGTAGCTAGAAGTAAAGGAACTGGTCAACATAGCACTTCGCTCTGTGACAGTCATCGAAGTCCAGACAGAAGAATGGGATCCACAGTAGGTGGCACAACTGGAAGGAGTGATCCAACAACTTCAACAACGCATCGCAGATCTGGAACTTTGTACTATGCCCGAGACCCCTCAAGATATAAGAGACCTAAGAGAGGCAACTGCCTGCAGTGCAGTTGGTAGATTGAAATACCTTGCTTTGGAATGCAAGAAACTAACTTCCAGGAGCACTCAGACTTATGAGAACCTCATGGAGAATCCAGAATTGCAGGCATTGGATTCAGAACTCCAAGAAGCGAAGCAACATGCCAATACGTTACAAGCACAACTAAAGGCCTTGTCACCAGTTGAAAGAATGAAGAGGTTTCCAGAGCAACGCATGGCCCAACAAAAGATCCACACGATTCAGAGTAAAGTGATGGAAGTCTCTCAATGACTTCAATCGGTGCAAGAGAAGGCATGGCAACTATTCACTGAAGTTGAAAACCAAGGAGTAGAACTTGAACAGATTGTGAGTGCAGCAAAACAATGCCTAGAAGGACCAGTCAATGATGCACTCATCCAGAAGTTCATTGAGAAAGAGGTAGTAGCACTACAGTAGTTCGAAGTAGCTCGAGCCAATCTCGAAGCATTCAAAGAAGAATTTCTCAGACCAGAGTGACTCGGGACGAGTCACAAGTGAGTGTTGGGGGCCTGTTGGCCTTGATCAAGTTTTGGGAGCACTTGGTCATATTTGACCGTTTTTGGGACTTCGAAAACCTATTGAAGATGGAGCGCCAGACGAAGCGGAGATTGCAGAGTCTCGACCCACTTTTGGGTCCCTTTTTGGGTTTTGGGAATATGTAATGGGAAAGGGATGTCTGCTCGTGGGTCTACCCACGCTTAGCCCCATTTTGTATGTATAAATAGAAGATAGAAAAATGTAAGAAAAAAAGTAATAGAGTAGAGTATTGTATCTATGTGATATAGGCTAAGTGCCAAGAAGGGATCTGTGTGATCGAGAGTTTTGCGCATTTTGTATAGACTTGTAGAGCTTAGTGCAAGTCCCTGTGTGAAGATATAGAAGGATTTGTGATGAAAGGAAAGGAAGAAGGATCTAGAGAGCTGCACAGATCTTCTGTCCTATGCGACGTAAAGGTTTCTAAGGCTCTGTGATGTAACCGATTGGCCAACGATAATAAAGAAGAAGAGTTGGTGGATGTAGCCCCAGAGTGGGGGTGAACCACATAAATCTGTGTGTTATGCTTTGTGCTTTGACTCAATGTTCTTATCTCTTCTTTTGCTAAGTGCTTTGATGTATTTAGATAGATCCATGTATGCCTTGCGTTTCTTAGATATGTGTGAATGTTAGATTTGATATGTATGAATATGCTTAGTGCTGATCTACTGGATTTGATCTACTTTATTATTACTAAGTGCTGACCTACTGGATCTGATCTGCTTTATTATTACTAAGTGCTGAAATACCTTAGATCTAAGTGAATGCTGCGATGCTCTGTGATACCTGCGAAGTATAATACAGGTTGAATATTGATGAATGATCGATGCTAAGTGATCTGTAAGTGATATAATCACAGATTTGTGTCCCAGCTAAGGTTGGAGACACCCGAGTCTTGCAACCACCCCTGCTTCTACCTCGGGTGAGACTTCATCTGCTTCTCAGGTGTTGCCAAAAGGGCCGATAGTTAGGGTTTTGTTGGTGCGCTGTTGTAGCATTGAACCCCGGGTCTGCCCCTATGCCATCATTTAATTTATCCCAATTCCCGCACGAGGTAAGCCACGTCAACATTCTCTACACCACGTCAACATGTCAGTTTCCATGTGGATTTTCGTACCACACAATCCCACCACGTCAGCTAAGCCTCATCATGATGCTATGTTAGCCTCCATGTCATCACTAATGTTCCACGAGTTCGTCGAGGGAAAAGGAATTCTTATGGTAGAAGGGGTGGAGTTAATTAAATAGGGTAATGAGCTCATTGACGTTGATGTCACATCAGTCATCAACAAGAAATGTACACAATCATGTTAGACCTCGTAAACATTCAACTCGCCGATGGCCGAAATTTCGTCGGTGTCGGTGAACCAAGACCAAACTCTTCTACACCCTGACACCTCTATTGACAACTGATTATGGTAGAATTAGATGCAATTTGGGCCGTCCATATTTCTTTTGTTTGACCCCCATGCTTAATATGGATTTTCCATAACATACAATGGAAAGTTTTCAAGCAGCTTGTGTTTTAAGGAAAAATAATCCTCCTTGGCGTGCATTTTTCCACGATTTTGACCTATCCGTATATGCCACATCAACTGAGGAAAGCCTGAAATATTCCGCCACACATTTCACATTCCACGTCATTTTTTCAAAAAAACTCACCACAAAAATCACACAGGTATAACTTTCGACACTCATCCTTGTCGGGATTGTCGATTAAACGTTGATAGAAGTCTCTCTAACCATCGATGAGAGCACATCCTCGATTCCCAATCTTAGCAGTTTTGTTCCAACCCCTTACTATTCAAATTTTTCGATAGACTAATTTAACGTTCCTTTTGCATTACTGATTTAGGCAGTAAATTAACTCCGGAGCATGGCATAGATGAAAAATTTATTTTCCAAGGATCCACAAGGATTTTGCTGTATGTTACCATGGTGAATTTGGACGGGACTGGTAGAAGTGATTTATTTGAAGCCGATTTGGCTCATTTGTCTTATCATTATTTCCATAGAGCATTACATATTTTCTCATTGCAAGAGCTCTTGTATAACCAAGTGTTGCACCTATTGCAGACTGAACTATTGTCAAGTTTACTTTTTGTTTCAAGACCAGTAAGTGATGAAACACTGAAATTCCAGTTTTGCTCAAGTATGGTTTTAATTTTTGGTAAATTTTCAGTTCGATCGATGAAAAGTTTAATAACGTTGTCTTGTCCAGGGAAAATGCCTCCTCGACGACCAACAACCTGTCAATCAATAAAGACGTCGAAGGAAAATAATATACAGATGGGAGAAGCTTTAAGTCCCGCTGCTAAAGAATTGAAATTCTTTCCCAAGGTAGAGCCAATGATCAAAATGTCGCAAAAGAAACCTCCAGCTCCACCACCGCTCTATAGGAACATAACCCGAGGCATGACATCCAAGGTACTTCTGCCTACCTGGCTCGATTTATATAATAAAATCCATCATGATGATTTCCCTGAGTTTACGCCTCACAACGATCCAAAAGTAAGGGTATTGGATGACCATGTCTTTCAAAACATTAAAATGTCATCGATGTACATGGAGACATCCAAGACCTCAGTTATTCCTTGTGTAGAAACCTTAGAGTGGATAATTAACCACACCAATGCCGACAAATGCTTAATAAACAATGTGGATGGGGAGTGTGTTGGAGTTTTCCTACCAGTAGAGATAAACAAATATTACAAACTCAAGGATCCCGAAGTTAGGATTAACACCGACTTTGTGGTCAAATTCTATGAATTCCATAACACTATCCAACTGCTTGCATCTTACTAGAAAGGGGATAAGCAATTCGTGAACAAAGCCTCATGGTGGTACAACACTGTGAACCTCAAGGAGCCCTACATGTTTTTGATGGCCTTGATATGTCGGTTATATGGAGAAAAAGATATGCCCCTTCCATATACAATAGCTATATCCAGAAGTGTTTTCAAATGGGGAGATTTCTAAACAATTGATCACTAGGGTGGAGGAGGCACATAAACCAAAAGTAGGAGAGGTCCCTTCCTTTTTCATGGAATACTATCTACTAGATGCAATATGTGTTAGGAATGTGTTTCCAGGGTTAGGAATGAGTTGGCATGTTTCAGAGTTACCAGTCCACATTTATTTTAGTATCCCGTAGGAGAACAAGTATAAGAAGTCTTACGCTGCAATCTGTGATGAATTCATGTCTAGAATATACTCACTAATTTTTAAGCAAAGTTGCCCAAGGATTTCAGATGCAGGATAAAGAGTCATTACAAGGATAGGAAATTGGTAGTTAGAGTAAAATAGTATGTACCACATGATTTTTGGAGCCATCGGGGCCCCACACCTATTTCCAGCTTATGTACTGGACAAACTGGTCCTGGGTTAAATTTGTTACCATACCATTTTGCTAGGTTTTAATGCTTCTTTAGTAAAGGATAAGAAAATAGCCTTTATTCCATATGGTTTCTATTATCTCCTAAAATAAATTTTACAAATTTATGGTCATTAGGTGATATGATGGTCATTATGAGAAAGCTACATAAATATTTTTTTAGAAAAAGGAAAGGGTATGGTCTTGTCTCTTCAAAGAATAAATGATTCTGTACTCAAAATGTAAGAAAATCTAAAAATTATCTTTCGGTGGCTAATGGATAACTTTCAAGGTGTCCTTAGCAACCAAAACCATTAGCTTTCGGTGGCTTACTCTCCACAAATTTTGGCTCTAAGCCACCGGAAGTGCAGAAATTTTCTAGAATGCATAATTTTGGTCAAAAGGTCAAAATTCAACTTGGAAAGAGTGTATTTAGGAGAAGATGATGACTATTACTCAAATATATGATCAAATATCATCCATGAGTGTAGGTGGCACTTCATTTGATCAATAGAAACATTCTAGGGATCAAATCCTAAAATGTAGGAATATGACTAGATTTGGAAATCTGGATTTTCCTATTTTAGTCACCTTCTTGGGAGACAGATTCTGATCAACTGGAAGAGTATTTTTAGAAAATAAAGGAGGGGTTTCATAAGCATGGGCTGATATTAAATAAACTCTCTCAATTTCCCAATATATATTTGTATTTGGAGGATATAGGTGAATCTTGGAGCAAAATATTTCCAGAAATTTCTATCTTTTCCAACCACCTCAAAATTTCGAATTTGAGATAGGAAAAGAGGTCATCAGATCCATCTTTTGAGGATCTTGAAACTTATTTGTAAAGATTATTTAAGCTCATAGATGAAAGAGGCAAAGAGGTTTGACTTTAGAGACTTTCCATGCTTGTAATCTTAGACTTCTCATTTCACATCAATAATACAAGCTTCTTTTGCCATTATTGTTTAGACTTTCATCTTCTTACCTATTCTATACTTGCGCTTGAATATTATGTTCATGTTTTTCATCTTTGTATAATGCATGATAACTATCATCTTATCATTGCATTGATGAGTTAGAATTGAAAGTATTCTTTACTTATTATAATTAGCCATTCGTATATGTTTTATTATATGTTTCTGCTGCTATAGTAAGTAATTCTCCACATATCCACCTTTTATAAACTTTCTGAACACAGTGGTTGAAATCCTTGTCCATTTGATGCATGTTTTGAGGGAGTGAGACTTGATTAAGTTCTCCAACTTGATCCAATATTATACATCATTCATATATTAGTTAAGTTACCAGGTTCATTTCCTTTACAGTCAGGGAAGGACTCCTGGAGTGATAACAAATTAGCTCCGTTGCCGGGGAACGGAAGTGAAACTAGTTTCCCTGGGAAGAAGAACATAGATCCAAATTTTGATGACAGACAAAAGGAGGACACATAATTGACTGTATCATCTTCCTGGCGACTCCACGATTAAAGACTCCACTAGGGAGAATCCGATTGACAGAAGATGAAGAGGCTAAATTTCAAAACCAGGTATCAGTTCGTTAGTTTGCTTCATGAACTGTTGTATTTCTTTATCAACTCTTTCATGTTGTTCCCTTCACATGTAAATATAATCATTTTCTGTTTTGTATATTCAGAAAATCATCATTCTTCCTATGTATATCCAACCTTAAAAGAGGAAAGCTTGCAGCCTGCTTGTATTGCAGAAGTAGATTAAATAGCTTTACCTCAGCCTGTTTATAAAGATGAATTATGCATTCCATTTCCTCTTGAATCCAATAACCCTTCTGATTTTGTGGATGTTGAAATTGATTCCAAACCCTCTGAGATCTCATCACCTCTTGGAATTACTGCAAAACCTTGTCATCAACCTGTTAAATTTCATGATCAACCCATTGCCTTTCAAATTAAAATCAGGATGAAGATGTTCAAGCCTTTGAGGCTGCCCTATTTCCTTCATCCTTACCCTCTTGACTGCTTTGAATATCTTCCTCAGTTTTCTGGAGAGAACCAAATTTCAGCTAAGAGGCACTTGGAATCCTTTGAGGATTTTATTGATCGGTTCGAGATTGTTCATGAAGACCTGATCATGAGATTTTTATCTAAATCTTTGATCAGAGATGCTGCCATATGGTTTAAGGGTCTAAGAGCTAACTCCATTGGTTCTTGGATTGAGTTCTCTAAAGCTTTTTTGAAACATTTGGGTAAGAGTAAATCCTTAGATTCATACCTTGCTGATTTTTCTGTTTTGAAGAGAGAGAAGGGTGAAGATTTGCATGTCTTCATCCGAAGATTTTACAACATCTACCATGATATGCCTTTCAAGATCCAGCCTACAAAGACAACTACCATGATATATTATGTTATGGGATTGCATTCAGAACTTGCCTTTCTTCTGCTAGAAAGGAAGTCTTCATCCTTAAGAAACTTGTTTAAAAATGCTCTAGAGGTGGAGGAAAACATCTGTGCTTCCAGGAGCATCAAAGAGCAGGATGTCTTTGAAAATCTACATATACAACAGCAAGCAGAATGTCAATATGATTCAGATTTCGAGCAGGAAGGTAATGAGTGTGAAACAGAATTGGAACATCAAGAGGATTATATTTTTCCTTATGTACCTTACATTTCAATGTTAGATGAGAAGAGTAAATATGATGAGAAAAGAGATGATTAGAGATGTATGCACACTATGGTTAATGATAGCTATGAAGATTTTACTACAGTAGGGAACATATTTCATTATGACCGAGATATTCATGATCTTCAGGATGTTAACCATCATATAGATGCTTTTAACATTGTACCAAATGCATCTAATGTATTAGGCTGTCATAAAGATCAGATTGTCCCCTTTGAAAAATTGGAAGATGATGGGCATATTTTTATATCAACATCTGATAGATTTGAGTCTACAACAAAAACTAAGAGCAACCCTCACCTTCCAGATTTGCAAACAAAGGGAAATTGCAGCAGACATGAGAAGGAAGATGATGAGCATAAAAGTTTAGATCAGATTGTTATTTTTTCAATGAAGAAATCTTCATCTTCGCCATTATAATTTGACTCTGATTTTTTAGTATTTGATAAATATAGTGATGATGAAGAGGATTTTAAAGATTCGTTGACTAATAAAATCTCATCTAGTTCTACTTTTCACCAAATAAATGATAAACCATATATGCATGTTGTCTTTGATGAAAGTTGTGAATCTGATGATCCAAAATCCAAAGAAAATCCTTTTCATTTCGATATATCCTCTAAAGATATCATTGTTGAAGAAGGTGATCAATTTTTTTTTCATGATACATATTTTCAGACTCAGTTTTCATTTGATCATTATCAAGACAGTGATGTAGAAAATGAAGAACATATCTCTTCTTCTCTCTTAAA
>ML842667.1:0-20025 GCA_009831015.1 Picea engelmannii
TGGATACTGTCTGGTCTTTACTGATTGTCACCATATCATAATTCCTTCTCATGTTGTCTAACTTCTACAAGTCAAGGCATAAGTTCTTTCTTCTGAGACCTGTAAACTTACTTACATTATGATTTCTGAGATATTTCACTTAGCCAATAAGCCAGTAACAATAAGAAGTAATCAAATAAAACTATATCATGATTTCCATCAGAGTAGTACACATATTTTCTTAAGAAAAAACTCATTCAACCATGTACACATCTGAAACCCTAATCATGAATAAGACTTTTGAACTCTTTTTCACTCTAGCTATGAAATTACCAAATTTTCCCTTAATATCATGGCTAAACACATACCTTTGTCACTCTCATGAGTGATCATACCTGAAATGAATATTTTATCTCTTTCTTTATCCTCTTCTTTGATACTTCCTTCATTAGACACTGAGATAAAGTGAGGTTAATTAACATTCTCACAACAATCTAACTTGTAATGATAAAGTATTAAAGTAAATAAGATACTAAAATAACATGAATACTTATCTTTTTTTTTTGTGTGGGGAGGCTCCACAGACTCCACCATTTTCTATCTTTCTTCAAATCAACTATCTTCAACTTAAAGTACATAATCCTCAATTTCTACTAAAGATTTCTTTGAGGGAGGAGATTCCTCTTCCTCTGCTACATATGCTTGATCATGTGCTTGATGCCTTCTTTTCCTTCATAAAATTAGGTTAGGGTATCAAAAATTTATTTTGGAGTCTTCTTTGAGGCCACTTGAGGAATCAAGTGATCTTTGATAGAATCTGCAATGATTGTATTGGCCCTAACTGTGTCTTTTTGGTGTTTTTCTTTAGCTACAACATCAACGAGTTTTGGTACACTCTCTTAATGAATATTTCTAGGTCATTCTCTTCAAGAATGAGTGAGATCTTATACTTCCAGGCACGAAAGTTGTCCACACCTTCTAGCTTGTCAAAAATCTTAGTGCTTGCAGACATCTTTTACCTGGAGCTAGGCAAATGACCAAAAAATGAAAATGCTCAGAATTGAATTTTGAGCTTACCAGAAGGTGCACTTGGCTGAGGCAAGTAGCCTAGTGTGATTAGATTTCATAAAATCAAAATTTTTCCCCTTCAAAATTGACCAACGGATTTCTGGATTCGTGCTTCTGGTTTTATGGTACTTCTGGTTTCTTGGTACTTTTGGTTTTCTGGTACTTCTAGTACTGGTTAAAACTAGGGTTTCACTTTCCAGAAGTTCTATCCACTAAAAAGGTGCGCTGAAGGTGTCAATGAGTTCCTTAGGCTAGGACGCACATTTTTAGATGATCTTTGGGTTGAAATTCCTCTTTAATAAGAAGCCCTAATTTTCTTGTACAACAACAGTGAAGTTTTTCTTTTTCCTATGAAATATGCTCTCTTCAGCTTAGTTCTGATACCATGTTAAATTTTCAGCTATTATTAGGTTAATTTTCAATTTACTATGTAACCATAGCATATATAGGATCACTGAGAGAAACACAATCACAAGATACACAACATTTATCCTAGGAAACCCTCAAGGGGAAGAAAACCCAACAAAAATTATTTAATATAGATTCAATAACCAAGTACAACTCTAGAATAAATATCTCTCTATAAAAGACAAACTACCATGATGCTAGACCAGAAAATAGCCAAGACAATAAACCAAACACCAGATAATATCCTCTCCCATGCAATGTGCCTCTCTCTCTTCCTTCTTCTGGCAACTGTAGCTTCCTTCAATACTTGCGCACTAGATGAGTGAGTTGAGTGAGTGTACAAATGAGTGGTTGGATTCCTTTATTTATACAAACTGGAAAGAATTGAAAGGATGTGTCTCTCTACTGGCAGGGCCGACTTGTCTTTTTGGGTGGTTAGAACCACTTTAATTTTCCCGGGGGCCGACTTCTTAATTTGCATATTAGAATTAGGGTTTGGCCAATCCGCAAAAGGGGATTTGGTCAATTACAATGCCCAACATGATCAATCCACAAAAGGGGATTGATCTAATCAATAATATATATTTTATATTTTACTTTATCCACAAAAGGGGATAAGAATATTCTTTGCAGTTACACAATATTTTAACAATCCAGATATATAATCACAAACTTACCAATAAAATATTTTAATACCTCATTCATCAACCTCATAAAAGTGCTCAGGGAAGTTTTCAAGCCAAATAGCATAACAAGCCACTCATACAACCCTTCATTCATTTTGAAGGTTGTTTTCCACTCATCAACTTCTCTCATCCTTATCTGGTGATATCCACTTTTTAGGTTTATTTTTCAAAAAAATTCACTCCGCTCAAACAATACATTAATTCATCCATCTCGGGCAAAGGAAATCTATACCTGATGGTGATTTCTTTTATGGATCTTGAGTCTGTACACATTCTCCATCCTCCATCTTTTTTCAGACTCAACACAGTTGGTACTGCACATGGACTTAGGATTTCTCTGACTAAACCCTTTTCCATCAAATCCTAGACTTCTCTCTTTACCTCCTCATTCTCTTGAGGGGTCAATCTGTATACTTCTTTGTGCGATAGAATCAGTCCTGGTATGAGATCAATGTGATGGCTGATACTCTTGATGGGTGGAAATGAGAGAGGCAACTCATCCACTACTATGTCAGAAAATTTTCTAATAGCTCCTGAATTTCTTCAGGCAAATCATCCATAGAAGTACTTGTAAGAACGAATCTGGGCTTCCTCACCACAACAAATTTCATTTCCTATTCCTTCTTGACTTCACTTAGGAGATCATTCCCACTCATGAGAAGTATACTTGTGTTGGATTCTTCCTTCACCTTCTTATCCTCTATTGGTAGTAGCATGTGTGTTCTACTATTTTTCTCCAGGGTATAAGTATTTTTCTTCCCATCATGAATGAAATATTTGTCAAACGAACATGGTATCCCCAACAAGACATGACATACATCCATGGGAATCACATGACACAAAATCTCATCTCTATATCCTCCTATCTTAAATTCAACTAGGCACTATTTAGTTACCATTACCTGGTGTCCTTTCTGCAACCATGAGACTCTATACGAACTCGGATGTGCACTTTTCTCCAGCTCCAATTTCTCCACCATTTTTGTGGATACCAAGTTATCAGTTCTCCCACTATCAATTATCACCTTGCATATCTTGTCTTTGGTCTTGCAAGCAGTTATGAACAAATTGTTCCTCTACACTGGTTTTTCCACTTCTTTCTCCGGGTTCAAGAGAATCTTCCTCATCATCAAGGATCTCCCATATTCTTCACCTTATGCCTCAACATTTATCTTATGTGCTTTCGAAATGTGAGCTTCACCTCCTCCTTATTTCTTTAACTCAGGGCATTCCCAAGACACGTGTCCTATTTTTCCACAGGCATAACACTTCACCTCTCCTCCTCTTCCTCTTCCTCTTCCTCGAGGAAAATCATTTATTCCACCATATTGTCTCCCTTAAGAACTTCCTCTTCTTTATGAGTGACCGTGTGATTTTATAGTCTCAACCTTGGGCTTCTGTGCCTTGTCATCGACAATTCCTTTACCTCTGTTTAGACTTCTTCCTCTGCTTCGCTGGCTTTGTTTCTTGGCCAATTTCTCTTATGACTTTAGTGTAATATGATAATCATCCTCCACTGTCCTCACTGTTATCATGTTGATTTCATCCTAGATTTCATATCTTAGGCCATTTATATACCTGGAAACCTTTTCATCATCTTTTTCTCTCTGTCCATCCCTGATGTTCAACTTATAAAATTCCTCTGTGTATTCTTTTACTCTCAATCCTTTCTATCTCAGGTTTTGCAATTTCCTGAAAAAATTTATCTGATAATATTTGGGTATGAATTCAGCCTTCAACTTGGCTACCATCTATCCCAGTTCTTGATCTTTTGCTTGCCTTTTCTTCTTCTGTTAGCCTGTAGTTTATTCCGCCACAATGCTACGTGTCCCTTCAATCTAGTGACAACGTGTTTTACTTTCTTCTCTTCATTAACGTCTTCATAATCAAAGTAATTTTCCATTGCTCTTATCTAACCCAACAATTCTTCAACATTTAAGTTTCCTTCATTCATTGGAATTTCTATTTTTTCTTATTCTCCTAATTTGACAACAACTTTCAGCAAGCGTTCTTCTACAACATCTTCCCATGGAGCTCCTTCAACTTCCATTTCTTCTCTCTCTGCATCAATGACATCTCCAACATCAGGTTCTCTTATTTATTTTGTCTCCATAGCATCTAATCTTGCATGAGGTTCTCTCATCTCCCTTTCCAAAGTTGGATTTTCTACAGGTCGCTCCACACATCTTCTAGGAGGCATGGTGCTAAGCTTTTCCTTCACACAGAGCTCAAAAGAAACTTTGGCTCTGATACCATGACACAGACCCCTCTTCATTTCTTAGGGCTTCTCAACCTCCCGGTCAAGGATCTTCAATACACTGAGTCAAATCATCTCTTTGGGCCTCTACTAGACCTTGGATTTAATTCACACAGGCTCTCTTTGGTTACCCACACAGGTTCAAATCACCCTCACACCCTTTTTCTGGCACTTTTGATAACTCTAAATGATGAGTTCTAGCTCCTCTTATAGGCCCCTCTTCCTTATTACCATGAGATATAAAATCTAGCTCACCCCCTTCGTGACTTCGGGCTTCAACGATTTTGAGTGAAGATAACTCCGTTTTCCCTAAACGCTAGACCGACAAAATCACTCGGACAAGATATATGACTCACGCTTCTCTGACATCCAACGACTGTAATTCACTTTGGGACTCTACCTTTTGGAGTTTCGAGCATTCCAAAAACCATTTTTCTCGGAGTGATTCATACCCGAAGCTACGGATCAAGAGACACGTGCTCACCTTGATCAACGATCAAGATTCATCACTTGTTTCCACTTCGAATGAATTCCATTCAATGATCCTCTTCCTCCTTAGATTTTTCTCTGGAGCTCTTTTCTACCGAAGCACACAGACCTCCATTACGTGTCCTTCCTGGATCCAATGGTCCAGATCTCTTCATCCTTCATGACTTCGAAAAAAATCTCTCTTTGCTCCATGAAAATCCCGCAAAGCTTTATCTCATAGACTCTCTGATTTGCTGCCACGTATCCTCCTTGATACTGACGATCTCAATTTACTTCACGGATTCATGACTTTGGCTATCCCGCTCCTTGAAAACTTCCAAACCTCTGAATATATGAAGTGTCGAGGGAATTCAAAGACTATCCTACGTGCAACTCTCCCAAATATCACAGTCTGGAAAGATCCTGATTCCTTCGAATGGATCTTTCTCGTTGATTGGGAAATTTTTAGTGGGCTAATCCCTACTGAAGAATTCCCATCCGCTATCTCTTCTAAGCATGTTCCTCCTCAAAAATTTCAAAATTCTCAGAATATTTCTTTGATACTTACTCCTTGCATCTATCAAGATGGTTTCTTCGATACTTAGCCAAATGTCAACCCTGCGCACACCTTGCAACAGGTCTCTTCCTACTTAACCCCTTTTTGTGGGTGACTGTACACTCCTTACAATAGTTCTTACATGACTCAATTGTTCCTCTTGAAAAATATGGCGTTGAGTGTGTTTCTGCCTACTCACACCTTGCATGGTATTTTTCACTCTTTGCAAACAAATATTCACATTATCTCTCCTGAGATTCTGAGCCAAAATAGACTATGTCAATGCACACCTTGCAAATGAAGCTTCACGTTATCTCTCCTGAGATTATGAGTAAAACCAGACTTTGTCAATGCACACCTTGCAGACACTATGCACTCCTTGCATGAGCTCGTAGAAGAGAAACAATTGAAACTTATATAATCCTCACAGATTCATACATTCAACCATGTAATGCATTCATAACATAAGAACAAATAATAACATAGAATACAATTAAACATAAAGATTACCATTCATTCATATAGACACAGTAACAACAAAACCAAACATTTTGGATCAATGCTTCTCTGTTATATTCATTCAAATGATAGGTACATGGGTTCAAAAAATTTGATAAGCTTCAACAACCTCAACAATAACAACTTCAAATAACTTTCAGGAACCTCATTTGGGCATACAATACATATATTTATACAAGAAGGGATCATAGATATTATCCCATTCGACTACCTTAGTGATATCCTATCAAAGTGAAATATTTCAACCACTAAGTCTTTATTACAATAAATGATGGGTACAGATAGATAAGAGTGAATTCTTCAGATCTATACTACTATTAACTATATTAAAGAAAATACAATCTCCATTGATCTCACATGATGGTTCAACCTCTTATCATTTAATAACTTCTTTAATTATAATCTTTTCAAGATACTTTTGTGATACACCATCCTTAAAATTTAAAATCACTTCAAAATGCATGCTAGGGCACTGAGTTGTCCTCCACTTGCATGTTGATGACAATTCTTTTGCATCAGGAAACAACAATGAAAAAAGAAAAATTTCCTCCCAGAGTGGCAAGTATGGTTTTTAGATTATGTGTTTTCATGATTTGAGTCGATGAAGACAGTGCTAGTACTTTTCAAAATATTTGGATAACAAACTTTGTTTTGGCATTTTTTGGATAATGTGGATATTTATATTTTTTTTGTATATGATGTAAATTATTTCTGATATTTAAAATATCTAGTTTGGAGGATATTTAAGGGAGCTACAAGGGTGGCATGTGGTTTAAATAATTATCCTTTTTGTGTTATATTTTATGATTTGAAAAGAAGATATTTACGGGAGTCACAAGGGGTCACACCTACCCAGTTATTATTAATTAAAGACCCTTAAATATATTATTATTATTATTTATTTCTCCTAAACTAATTAGTTAAGACAAACTAACTTATCTAAAGAAAGTAGTTGAACTACTTCAACTTATTTGGAAAGAATAAAAGTTGAATGAGAAGAAGAGACAAGAGGAGAATAGAAGGAGAAAGAAAGACTAAGGTTTTCTCTTTTGGTTTCATGAGATAGTTTCAGTTTTCATTCATTCTTGAGTTTATTCAAAGCCTAATTCTCTTTTTGACAACATGGTATTATTGTAGACAATAAGGTTCAAGACTGAACCAAACTTTTTAGACATTTTTTTTAGAGGCTTTGATCCATACTTGATAGTCTGTGTATTCTTGTCTGTTTGTGAATTAAATTTCATGGCCGATAAAGGATATCTTGCAGAGTCAAAATGGAAACAGTTTGTGGCAAGCTGATCCAGATTATAAATTTCGATTTTACTTGATTGTCAAAGTTTTTTGTATGGTGTTCATTGGGGATCTCTAAATAAGAGTTTGGTTCATGCCCTCGCAGGGTTTTTTTAAAGAGAAAAACACTTTTGATATCTCATATTGAAATAAATTAGATTGATATTCTGTCTCATATATGTGTATTTATGATTTCGTTACTTTTCTCTTTTTGATCTCCATGTTTACTTTCTGTAATATGTGTACATTTCAGAAACTTATATTAATTTTATTTTATATTGCAACATTATTTTCATTAATAAATCAAACTCAATCCTAGTAATTAATACTTACGGATTGGGAGAATATTTTTGAGGCTATAAAACCTAGGGTGACATTCCTGACTATCTTGTCCTAGCCAGGAAATATTTGAAAATGATTGAGTAAGGTAATCCATAAATTTTCCTCAACACCATGTCAATCAAAATTGAAAAGGGTCGTTTGACAATTATACCTTCCAGCTCCACCACTGAAGCTTGGTGGTTTTCCTGCCGATTCTCAACTGTTGCATAAATTCATGGCACATTCCTGGACACATCATCAAAAATAGTAGCCTCTTAAATGTTGATATTTATGATTCTTATCTCTTGATATTTATTTCCTTATGATTAATGAAAAGATACTCTTTCATACAATAGTTATCATAGAATAAATATACAATGAAAACATCAACTATAATACTGTAGAGGAAATGACAACATCTAGAAATATTAACCATGCACATTAAACACAAGAACACAACAAAAGAACACAAGAGTTTATCTTGGGAAACCCAAACTTTGGAGAAAACCCAACAACCTTTCTATAGAATAATTTAGTCCAATATATTACTAGTACATCACCATCAATAGACAAATTACCATATAGAGAAAATCCTTTGCAAGGCTAGCATCACCAAGACCTAGTGCCTCAATAATATGACCAAGAGAAACCAAGAATATCCTTCCCAAGTGTGGAGCACTCATCAAGATTCTAGAAACCCAAAAATAACGAAATTACCAAAACTGCATCTGCAAATGACTTGTGTGCACTATATAAGGAGTTGTCTGACTATCCAAATGAAACAATGTAGTGTTGTATTTATACTAATCTGGGCACATGTCTAGGGACAAATTCTTTTTCTGGGTCTTCAAAATACTTTATTATTTTCTGTCTTTTACTGGTGGGGTTGACTTCTCTTATTGGGTCTTTAATTTCTTCCTAGGGCTTCTGTAATGGTGTTGATGTGTCTTCTTGTACTTTCTTGTGGAGAATGAATTTCCCAAAGTTTCAAATATTCAACACTCCCTCTCAACGAGGGATACATTCTCCATAATTGGATTTCTTCTATCATAGAAAGGTTGTATTCATGAGCCATGTTGATGATAAATATCCATACAACTATTTCTAGAACCTTGGGTCTCAATGAAGACCATACCTGAACCATTCACTTTCATAAGTACACCCTTGCGAGTGAATGTCACCACAGGTAAACCCATGTGAGTGAATCTTCCATTCTCCACTAGTTAAACCACCAATATTTAGAGAGTGAATTCGGATGCTATCTAACATGTGGAGGCACCTCAAGCACCTCGAGTCCACATGTAAACCCTTTTAATTAAGGAATACACTTGGGCCACATGTACACCCATGTGAATATATGCCATATGTTGCAAATCATCAACACCCCCTCTCAACGGGGAATAAATTCTACATCATGCATCATACTTGGACACTCATCACATTAAATCTCTATGAATGAGCTCATAATTCTCCCAAGGTCACACAAACCTATCTGGGTCACACATACCTATCCTATATCACACAGACCTATCCAAGGTCACAAAGACATGTCTGGGTCACACAAACCTATGTGGGTCACACAGACCCATCCTGGGAGAATGGATCTAGGGTCACACAAACCCATCTGAGTCTACCATAATGTCAACAATTTACTCATTTGTGTATTGGAATTTGACTAATCCATCTGCACCATGTCTCTGATGAAGTCTTGGGAGAAGCCTCTGAAACTACATTGTTTCATGACTCAGGTCCCTGGTTGCGATATACTTTTCCTATGTTGTATTGAGTTCTACAGAAGTCTGCTTCCTGCTAAGCCAATAATCATGGTTAATATGATGCAACACCTGTTGGTGCTCTTTCTGTCTACCTAGTCAGAATCTCTATATATTTTCAACTTCACCCCATCATCTGAGACATATAATGTCCAACTGTACTGCACAGGTACATTCTTTGCTGCAACCCAATGGTAATGTCTCAGATCTACCATAAAATTTCTCAAGATGCAAAGAATGTATCCGAATTGGTGTTAACTAGGTACTTAAAGGATCCAATCAACTACATGTACATCGTGGGATCCATCAAATCCGAATATGAAGTAGAATCACTCAACTTATTCAGATTTGTTTTTTATCATAGGTGTAGTCATGGAATTGTAGTCCACCATATAAAATCTCATAAGTATCCTCTGAATGAGGAAGATCTCATCGGATCTCATCATACCTCTAATCCCAAGAGTACATCTGGCCATGATCCTCCATCTCTAACTCTGAGGCCAACTCCCTCTGTCACTATAGTAATTCCTACTATCCAGTCTCCCTCACTAGCTACTCCCTATGTGACTGAGAAAAATTCCATACCCATTCCTCTTGAATGGATGCCTCCTCTATCACTTTATCAAGATCTACTGAAACAAGTGTATCCTCCCAGGAGATCTCACACCTCCTAGAAGCCTCCTTAAATCATGACACTTGTTTTTCAGTCCTAGAAGATGTCTCTCTCTCACCTGGATTTGGGGGGGGGGACTCCCTCTGAATGATTGGATATTCCTTTGAGCCAACTGAATCTCTCTAAGATTAGGCTCACTCTGAGTCCGCATCATTCTTGTTTAAAACCAATCTCATCAAGTATCCATCGATCCTGAAATACCATACTCCCTTTGAAGCATGACTCCCTATGAGTTTGTACAATCTATGGAGACATCTACTTCCTCTGCATATGATGATATCCTCTGAAGTCTGATCTCCAAGGAAATATCTTGGGAGGTTTCTCCTCCCTACTAGATCCTAAGGGATGAATCCCTTTTAAATCTATCTCCCTCTAATATGGTACTTGGTGGGATGTTTGCCTCACCACTGGTGGAGCCACATGCTCCTCCTCATAACTGGAAGGTCTGGAATCAATTATGTGACTCCATGTAACTTAAGAATGTATGAGTTATTTTTCTCTTCCTGAAAGTATCATAGGGAAATGCATACCATAATTCATTCTGCAAGGTATCAAGAAACCATGTTGGCCTATTCCCGGTCACTGCAACATCTCTAGGTAGATCCACTGACCCGACTGGCTCTACTAACTCTTCCTGGTGATTTGAAGAGTGATCAACTGGACTTGAGGGATATATATGGTCATATTCACAATCAATATCCATGTGAAACACTCTTTATCCAACAAAAGTATCCTTCTTTCCAGAAGGTTCTAACTTCATCCTCTTCACCTTCGGTACATGGATGTATACGGTCATGCACAAAAATCTATGTCTGGATAGTCTGCTCCATGTATCAAACTAGAGACCATCTAATTTGTTTCCTCCTACAACCATCACTATAACTCCCTCTCAGAGTTGTCATCTGTGACCTTCTTGGAACAAGAGAAATAACAAGGGAAAATAGTAGACAAGAACAATATTCTTATGATTAGGAAATAGAAACAAGGAAAAAAATAGGAACAAGAACAATCATCACTATATCTCTCTCTTATAGATATTTCCTATGACCTACTGAGGACAAGAGTTAAAAAAAAAATACAAGAACATGAATAAGAAACAAGAACAAAATTAATAACAAGAAAAACTATTCTCCAATGTTGTTACTGATCATTCCTCTATGGTAACCTGCTCAGAACAATATGAGAACATCTCCATGGTAACCTCCATGGAATTTATAAGGTAACCTTACTAGGAAAAATAAAACAACCAAGAAAATATCCCATAGGATATTAAATTCATCTTGCAAACAAGTGCATCATTAGTACTAGGCAACGGGCATTCACATAATGATCATAAAAATATTTTAAGTAATACCAAACATTGGATTTTAGTTCTATAACATAACAATAGTACCTAGCAGTAATAACTCTCTTAAAGGATGATATCATAGCTACAACATTTCCTTGAGATGCAACAATTATTAAACTTTGATATACTTAAAATAAATCAAATCAAAATACATCAATCAAACCTAGGACTTGGAGTCTGAATTGGTAGCGAGGGTGCGCTATTCCTCTGAATGCACTAGATCTAATGATCCCTTTAGGTCATTTCTTGGAAAAGGTCCCTTGTACATCCCTTTCAAACACTCTCATACTATGCTAAATGATATAACTTGGAAACATATATAAGTGCATAACTTTGAAATTTTTAACACCATCCAACTTGTCTTCCAATATGAAACTAGTCACCATTAGTACATGAGGAAATCACAAAATCAAGATAGCAGAAAGTTCAATGTCCAAGATAATGTCAATAAACCCTAAAATTTTAAATTTGACAGAAAATCAACCTGAGAAGTGCAGTAGGTGCACTAGGGTAAGGCAAATTTCTCTATACAATTTTTTTTCTTCAACTCAGCCCAATAAATTCTCAACAAGATTCACAAAAAAAGTTGTTTCAACTGCAGTTGTGAGTCAAATTTCACCAAGATGCAATGTGAGACCACTAGGGGGTGCATTAGGCTAGGGAGATCTTGTCTATGGAAAAATTAATCCAGTGTCCTCCAATAAGTTGCTCAACGAACTTGACAAGTTCAGGTCTGTGCAACGACAAATTTTAGCGACAAACAAAAACTGTGCAGTGGCAATATTTCAACTAGCTATGAAACCATGTTGATTTTTATGATTCTCAACTCTTGATAGTTATTTCCTTATGATTAATAAAAAGATACACTTTCATACAATAGTTATCATAGAATAACTATACATTGAAAATATCAACTATAATACTGCATCGAAAATGACATGATCTAGAAATATTAACTATGCACATTAAACACAAGAACACAAGACAAGAACACAAGATTTTATCACGAGAAACCCAACCTTGGGAGAAAAACCAACAGCCTTTCTATAGAAGAATTCAGTCCAAGATATTACCAGTACATCACCATCAATAGCCAAAATACCATACAGAGAATATCCTCCCCAAGGCTAGAATCACTAAGACCTAACACCTTAATAACACCTTAATAATATGACCAAGAGTAACCAAGAATATCCTTCCGAAGTGTGGAACACTCATCAAGATACTAGAAACCCAAAAATAACGAAATTACCAAAACTGCAACTACAACTGCCTTGTGCACACTGCAGAATGAGCTATCTAACTATATAAATGAAATGATCCAATCATGTATTTATACTAATCTAGGGGTGTTTGTCTAGGGCCAACTTGTTATTTCGGGTCTTCAAATTACTTTATTATTTTCTCTCTTTTACTGGTGGGGCCGACTTCTTTTCCCAGGTCTTCAATTTTTTCCTGGGGATTCTGTAATGGTGTAGATGGGTCTTCTTGTACTTTCTTGTGGAGAATGACTTGCCTGAATTTTCAAATATTCAACACTGAACATTGTAAACTCTCTTGTTGTCATGCTTCCTATGAGGGTAGTCTCTCAATAGATGTTGTTGGAAGAAGGCCAAAGAGAAAAGAAAGGATATTTTGAGAAGGAAGGCATGCATGAGGAAAGCAATAGATGGAAGGAAGAGAAACACACGCAAATGCATGGAATACCTAATGAATTTAGTGTTAGAGTTTTTGTAATACACTGTAATGGTTGATGAGTCAGAAATGTATAAATATAGATACCTAGGTTTCATAGGGGGAGACCAGAGAGTCGGGAGAGAGAGCTAGAGACGGATATAGTGCATTGAGTTGTAATATTTTGATATAGGACATAATTTTGTAAGTTGTTGAGCTGAGGAAGAAGAAGGAGGGTAGATCTTGAGGGTTAGATCATAGGCCGAGGAGCCTAGTGCAATCTAGTCTGCCTCATAACAGATCTCAACCCGAATGAGAAGAGTTGTAGAGCGCACAACTCTATAGTCTTGAAACTACTTTAATAGAAGAGCTTAAGAGCCAGATCTTTGTGGACGTAGCCCACGAGGGGGTGAACCACAGTAAAACATGTGTTATGTGATTGAATGCATGCATTGCCTTAATGTTTCTAAGTAGATATTAGTATGTTGAATGTATGAGTTGATTATATTCCATGCATAATCATGAATGACAATTTATTACTTTAATAAGTTAAATAGATCTCTCAATGAACACTTCTCATATCTCCACTGAATCCTGGACTGCAAACACTTGGGTATTGCAGTCACCCATTAAGACTATCTTGGGTGAGACTGTGCAGTGCACTATGTGCACTGCGTTTCCTTCTGGTTTACCTGGAGGACCGATAGTTTTAGAGGCTTTGTTGGAACCATAGTAGATATGAACCTTGGGTCGATCAACTTAAAGGTATAAACTCAGATGTATAACCGATAACCAACAAATGGTTATATTTCCGTCGGTTGGAATAGTATAGGATTGAGTAGGTAGGATCTATTGAAAATTTGTAAGATTTGCGGAAGGCGGGTCAAAGGAATACTAAATTGAACGATGAGAAGAATGCGTCACTAGAAGGGGATGTTGAGACTATGGAATCCCACAAAATTAGAGATTGAAATCTGGCTGAAGACAAAAGAGCTGGAATTTGCACAGAAAGATAACATAAACCTTAGAGTAACACCGCACAAATATCTTGAGAAATACGTGTTTACTGATCTACATGAAGTCTTTTTCTATGAATTCCCACACTTATTGCAGGAGTGGATATTGAGGTTGAAGGATAACCACACAACAAACTGGATCCGACTGATAGAGTGGACCTCAGGTCATATTGAGCAGTTACAACAGGTGAACAACAAATTCACCTGTGCAGTAGATTTTTGGCTCGACAGTATTGTAGCAGGATTTATAACAAAATTTGCAGTAGATACAACAAAGTCATATAGCGTAGTGGAGAAAGAGTTTCTACATAGACCTCGAGGAAGGTATATTAGATCGTTGTATACTTCTATTAATATATTGCTATATAAAAAAGGTGTAATGACAATGGAATCAAACAACTAAAAATTCCCTGCATACATGGGGGAAGGGGGGAAGCACTGACAAGAAGAGAAGAAATGGAGCGAGGAGTGGATAAAGGAAAGAAGGAGGAACCCTTGGACCCAATCATGATGGATGATGACCAGATCAAGTGGATCATGGTGACAGCTGGAAAGACACGCAGTGAAGTACCCTACCAATACAAGGTGAATACCAAGAAGAGAGTCGTATTTGTGAGGGAAGGCTTGGCGAGTGATGAAGAAGAGGTAGAGGATCTTCGGGCTATGGAGAAGATTGAGGAAATCCTGCAAGCAACATATGAGAGGCATATGAAAGGCCTAAGAGTGGGGAGAGAAGGAAACAATCCTATCCATATTAATGTTAGTGTAGAACCCATAAACCCATGTACGACTAATACACTAAAGAGAACACCACTGTTTAGACAACCAAATTTCGGGAGAAGAAAGACAATGGGAAGTACATCCACACAAGGTACAACAATTGGATGAGCTAGTTTGGGAAGAACTAGTCAAGTATCTACACCATGCAGAGGTAGTAGTTCAACATTCAGGATGGAAGGACACGATCCCACCATCAGGTTACCAGAATTCAAAGGAGAAGCGTCGGAGGACCCGAAGAAGTACTTGTTTATCTATTAAAAGATTTGGGAAGCAAAATAGATCACAAAAGAAGATACTAAAATTGCACAGATAGAGATTACACTAAGGGATCATGCACTGGATTGGTATATGAGTTTAGCTACAAACAATCCACTAGGGACAACCAGAACGATTGTGGACATCAAGAAATTTTTGATGAATGAGTTTCAGAAGCCAAGTTCATAGGATCAACACATGAACGAGATGATAGAAATTAGACAGAAACTAGAAGAATATGTATGGGAGATTGAAAAAATATTCAAGCGACTGAAAATAAATTTGAAATATCTCATGACCAATATGAAACACAGGTACTTGTTCGTCAATTCACTACTACCACACTTAAAATACCCATTGTGAAAAAAGAAGTTTCAGACACAGGAAGAGGCTCTGTAGTAATCCCTGCAACTGGAAGAAAACCAATATCAACAGATGGATCCATCCATTGAGGAGTTGAAGGAGGATTTGATGAACTTAACATTCTAGCAAAACCAGAACAAAAGTAAGCAAAAATGAGAAGATGTTTGGTGTACCACATGCCGGATGGAAGGACACCACAAAAATGAATGTCCAACATTTGTGTAGTACATGGAAGCCGAAATGCCGAACCGATTATGAAAAAGAGGAATGTGGTGTGAAATATGTAAGAAACTGGGACATGATCCATATCATTGCCCAGTGATGCAAAAATACCAGACAGTACCAAAGAGTTCATATTGCAACTTTTGCAAGTCAATGGGACATGATGACAAAGATTGTAGAACCATGGATTTGATGCGAGAGAGGACATTAGATGCATATAGGGTACAAGTTGAAATGATGACTAGGCAAGCCGCACCACAGTTTAACCAAGTTCCTACCCCATACATGTTGGAAAACTGAGAGGGGGGGGGTGAATCAGTTGTCACAGTGCTTAAACACTTTATGCTTCTTTTAAACTCTTTGCCGAGACACTAAATGATAATCACAATAATGCAGGGAAATAAACCATGACAAATTCAGCATCAGTCACACATATGAGAAACACAGAGACAGATATTTCTTGAGGAAACCCATACAGGGTAAAAACCTCTTTTTCTTTATATGATAAGTAATAGTTACATTCTTTACAATATCATACATATGAGCACCAACTCATAATGAGGCTGCAACCTCTGTTTTGCAAGCCACTACTTGCTGAGAGCACCAAATCTCTATTTTTCTCTAGCACCCACTAGAAGGAAGCACCAACTCCCTGTGTTCAAGCACCCACTTGAACCTCTGAGGACAACAATCCTCCCTAGCACCTCCCAACCACCCTAAAATATAAATCTTTGCTACTGAAATTATTACAGTGATATGATGTTCGATGATGGCATACCTGACTTTATCACTGTTCTGCTCCACTTGATTGCTCTGTCTGTTCTTCTGTTTTTTTTTCTTCAAGCTCTGAGAACCATCCCCATTATCTGCACAGATACTCTCCTATTCAAATTCGCTGCTGCCCTCTGATCCTTCTTCCCACTTGAATCCCCACCACGACCTCCAATAGCAACCCCAAAAATTCCAACAACAACAACAACCTATCTCTTCTCTGTCCCGTGTATTTATAGCGTCTGTGCACCTTTTGCATGAAATGTTTTCCATGCCTCCGCATGCACACTCTGCGTCATTATCCTCCACCTCTTCAGTCCTCTATCAGATCATCATCATCACTCTTCAGCTTCTCCGGTGATTATACATCAGTCTTCTTCGACTTATCTTAGCAGATGTCATCAGTGGTTTTTGGCAGTCTCACAGTGTCGTGCCTCAGTAGCCCTTCGATCATTTCTTGATCCAATGGTTCAGTTTAAATTAGGATTTCATATATCGCGATTTCGACATTTGCGATGACATAAAAATTATGTCCATGGGATTCACGATTTCCCGATTTGCGATGCACTTCAGCCCCTCCTGGCTGAGCCTTGGTCCACGTGACCATCATATCGTGACCATAACCTTACCCCATCGGAGCTACGGGGTTTGTGATGCCTCTGTCCTCCTTCTCTGCAATGCTGAATCCTTTGCCACGTGTCCTTCCAGATGGACGACTCTGATCTTTTTGGGGTTTCGAGACCTGCAAGTCCTGATGTCTGGTGTCTCCGATCTCTGATACGGACGATCATGCGACACGTGTCCTTCTTCAGACGGACGGCTCAGATTAACTCTCGGGGTTTCGAGACTTACGATGACATTATGTTTATGTCCGTGGAATTCGCGATTTCCCGATTCACGATGAGCTTTAGCCCTCCTGGCAAAACCCTGGTCCATGTGACCGTTACCTGTGACCGCCTCCTTATCTCTGACAGCTGGCCTCCACTTATCGGGGTTTCGCGGATCGCGATTCAGAATTACACAAAACTCTTGTCAACGGGATCCCCGATTTCCCAATGAACAAAATGCCGATGGCGCCTTGATCGTCGACACTTGTCCCTCAGTTGGACGGTCCCGATCCCTTTGGGATTTCAAGGCTTTCGATGTCAATTGACTGTCATTCCAAAGTCCCGATCGCCGATGCCTCTGCTGACGTCACACGTGGTTTGACACGTGTTAGATCCTGCCACGTGTCACTCTGATTTGTGAATTGCATGAGCCTAAAGTGTTAGATCTGTCTGACACCTGTCATCCTCTGATTATGCCACATGTCCCTGGGTGACGTGGTATACCAACATGAGTTGGATCAACGGTCTATATGCAATCTTGGCTCAATGGTTGCGATTTCATCGCGAAATCGCATATCGCGAGTTTGGGGTTTTCGTTGTCATTGTTCACGAGCCTCGTGAAACTCCGATTCCCGATTCTCCGATGAAGCCTCCCGGCTGCCATGCGTCCATACAAATGAACGGTCCAGATCCCTGCTTTATTTTAGCGGCTTCGATCATATCGTGAAATCGCATATCACGATTTCGGGGTTTTCGATGTCATGAGTTCTTTGCATTTTGAAATCGCGATCCCCGATTCTCCGATGACATATCTCCCTCGCAGCTTCTGTAGATCTGACGACTGTCGGGGTCTGCTTCCAATCTAACGGCTTAGATCACTTCTTTTCTGCGCTTAACTCTTGCTCTTAACATCTGCGCAGCTTCTCCCGATCCAACAACTGTCGGGATTTTCGAGTGAGATCCGACGGTTCTCGGTCTCTTTCCTGTGCTTCTTGCGCGTGTAAGACTGCTATTCCTCCTGAGCTTAATTTCCTTTGTCCTGTCATCTTCACTGTTGTACTTGCCATCAATGACAAGCTATGCTAACTGTTACACATTTCCAACAATCTCCCCCTTTAGCATTGATGGCAACTGCAGCACCCGAATTCTTTTCTCCCCCTTTGACATCAATGTCAAAGAAGAGACATGCTCCCCCTAAGCTATTGCAGTAAATTTAGGAGGCATTAGATAATCAAACAATACACGTCTCCCCCTAACAAGATGGACTCTTTTAGGTGTGAATTGAAATGACACCCAGCTTCTGTCTGAGATATTCAAACGGTGTCTTGGCTAGAGGCTTAGTAAAAATGTCTGCAATTTGTTCTGTAGTGGGAATGTATTGGAGCTGAACAATCTGATTGGTGACCTGTTCTCTCAAAAAATGATATTTTATGGGAATATGTTTTGTCTTGGAATGGAACACAGGATTTTTAGACACACTGATGGCACTCGTGTTATCACAATGAATTGGGATCGGTGCAGTATAATTTACCTCTAAGTCTGCAAGTGTTTGAATCATCCATAATACCTGTGTGCAACAGGTAGCAGCAGCAATGTACTCTTCCTCTGTGGTTGATAGAGAAATGGAACCTTGCTTTTTACTAAGCCAGGCTACTAAGGAGTTACCCAAGAAGAATTCTCCTCCACTGGTGCTTTTTCTCTCATCAACACAATTTGCCCAATCTGCATCTGAATAAGCAGTTAATTGAAGACCTTGATTTTTGGGATACCACAGACCATAAGCCATGGTTTCCTTTAAGTACCTGAATATCCTTTTGACAGCTTGTAAATGACTCTGTTTAGGAGTAGCCTGATATCTTCCTACCATTCCTACAGCATGCATTATGTCTGGGCGAGATGCTGTGATGTATAGCAGACTTCCTATCATTGATCGATATGAGCTTTGATTAACATCAGGTGAATCATCATCCTTGCTTAATTTACATCATGTTACCATAGGTGTACCCACAGGTTTAGAATCTTCCATTTGAAACCTTTTCAACATTTCTCTTAAATATTTTCCTTGAGAGATGAAGATCCCATTGGACCTCTGAGTAATTTGTAGACCAAGGAAAAATGACAGTTCTCCTATCATAGACATCTCAAATTCAGACTCCATGGCAGAAGCAAACCATTGCACTAGTGAGTCCTTATTACATCCAAAAATGATGTCATCTACATAGACCAGTATGATGAGCAACTCATTGTCCTCTGTCTTAATATACAGATTACTGTCAGTTGTTCCTCTCTTGAACCCTTTGTCTTTGAGATACGTATCCAGTCTGTGATACCAGGCTCGAGGGGCTTGTTTTAAACCATATAAATCTTTCTTCAACTTGCATACTAAGTTAGGGTTATCATACAATTTGAAACCCTCTGGTTGTTCCATGTAGACTTCTTCACTTAAATCTCCATTGAGAAAGGCTGACTTGACATCCATTTGATAGACTTTAAACCTTTTATGACAAGCATAGGCAAGAAACATTCTTATAGCTTCTAATCTTGCTACGGGTGCAAATGTTTCATCAAAATCCAGTCCTTCTATCTGAGCATAGCCTTTACAGACTAATCGCACTTTGTTCCTGACCACTTGTCCTTGCTCATTCATCTTATTCTTAAAGATCCATTTGGAGCCAATGACGTTTTTACCTTCGGGTCTTTGAACCATCTCCCATGTATTGTTTTTCTCAATTTGATCAAGTTCTTCATTCATTGCTTTAACCCAGTGATCAT
>ML842667.1:25234-39406 GCA_009831015.1 Picea engelmannii
GACGTCACACGTGGTTTGACACGTGTTAGATCCTGCCACGTGTCACTCTGATTTGTGAATTGCATGAGCCTAAAGTGTTAGATCTGCCTGACACCTGTCATCCTCTGATTGTGCCACGTGTCCCTGGGTGACGTGGTATACCAACATGAGTTGGATCAACGGTCTAGATGCAATCTTGGCTCAATGGCTGCGATTTCATCGCGAAATCGCATATCGGGAGTTCGGGGTTTTCATTGTCATTGTTCACGAGCCTCGTGAAACTCTGATTCCTGATTCTCCGATGAAGCCTCCCGGCTGCCACGCGTCCATACAAATGAACGGTCCAGATCCCTGCTTGATTTTAATGGCTGCGATCATATCGTGAAATCGCATATCGCGATTTCAGGGTTTTCGATGTCATGAGTTCTTTGCATTTTGAAATCGCGATCCCCGATTCTCCGATGACATATCTCCCTCGCAGCTTCTGCAGATCTGATGGCTGTCGGGGTCTGCTTCCAATCTAACGGCTTAGATCACTTCTTTTCTGCGCTTAACTCCTGCGCTTAACATCTGCGCAGCTTCTCCCGATCCAACAGCTGTCGGGATTTTCGAGTGAGATCCGACGGTTCTCGGTCTCTTTCCTGTGCTTCTTGCACGTGTAAGACTGCTATTCCTCCTGAGCTTAATTTCCTTTGTCCTGTCATCTTCACTGTTGTGCTTGCCATCAATGACAAGCTATGCTAACTGTTACACATTTCCAACAATACAACACTGCACAACAACAATATAATACTGCGCAACAACCATATAATACCACACAACCACAGTATAACACAACACAACCTCAATACAATACCACACAGTACAATCAGGCGCCTCCATATAACACGCCAAGAGGAGATTGAGATGGCTTCAGAGGTGGAGGACGAGAAAGAGGAGGTTTTGGAAGAGGTAGAGGACCAGTGGTATGTCACAACTATCAACAACTGAGACATTATGCAAGATAATGTCCACTCCCACCAGCGACTTGTATGTATTGTCATGCATCAGATCATGACACAGAAGAATGTCCTACATTACTAGGGAAGATCCAGGAAAAGAGGAACCAGAACAACCATAAAGTTCAATGGATTTTAGCAGAGGCAAGGGATGAAGGATGAAATATCAACATAGTTACGTGTGAAGGAGCTAAAACAGGAAACGACGCAGCCCATCAAGATCCATTACAACACTAGTAGGTGAAGAAGAATGCCAAACCAAGGAGACAATTTGATGCACAGAACGAGAAGGAAACATTTAAGAAAGCCATAAAATAATTCTTGAAGCATGACATCACGTCGACTTCAACTACGCAACAACGCAAGGAAGCACTAGAGTAAGAGATGCCTCCATTGTTGGATCATACCAAAGAAATGCATCCCCTGGGACAAGTAAGTACAATCAAAGGCTTTTTGAAATCATGTGTAAAACTATTGAATGACCCATCCTATGTCAAAATATTGCAAAATATATTAGAAATATGTAGCATAGAGACAAAAGGAAAACTAGAACAAAAAACAGTCAATCACCTACATACAAGGAGAAGAACAAGTAGGGAGTTCAAGCTGAATGCCAACATCGAAGATTTCAATATGGGAGATATCATATTAGATATAGGATCTGAAGTCAATGTATTACCCAATAAAACATGGAAATGTATGGGAGAGCCCACATTAGGATATTCACATGTTTAGCTAAAACTAGAAAACCAACACATAGTTCTGCCAATTGGTAGACTGAAAGGAGTGATAGTAGATCTGGATGGAGTGCGCACCAAAGAAGACTTTGAAGTGACTGAAATAGTGGACGACACAACACCATATCCAACATTTCTTAGCTTGGATTGGGTGTTTGATAACCAGGACATAATCAACTTAAAGACATGAGAAATGACATCTGAGTCAGGATAATATAGGGTCATCGCTCCATTAGACCCATTAGAAGGGGGAAGGTTTGTAGAACCTACTTTCTTAGACTTAGACGAAATCAACTAGTTGTACAAAAAAAATGCATGTGATGAGGATTACGTAAACCCAACTGCAGATGGGATACTCAGTTGGTGAAGAATTAATTCATGTGCGACAGACTCATATACAGGTTTAGAGAACTAACAATAGAGGATACATGAAGTTTCCACAAGAATATGCACAAGAATAGACCGCGCAGTAAGATGGTTAGTTATAGAGATAAGGGAACCACCCAGTTTCCATGGAGTAAACAATCTAGAAGTATTCTTGGCATAGTACGAGGATGAAGTGATAGAAAATCAGAGACTCTTAGCACTCTATATATCACTCAAGGCCACACTTGCAATATGGTAGGGCATACATAAAGAAACAATCAAGGACTGGTGATCCGGATTAATTTCGGCATGAAATGCGAGCAGAGATATAATAAAGAAATGCACAGAGATATCGCATATATTCAATAAGATAACATAAATGTATCAGAGATGCAGCCATAAACACAGATATACAATAATACACGATTTCTATTAGTGAAAGAAATGTACAGAGACTGTAAAAATACAGAGTGAAAGACTCGCTAGAATGGTGGAAGCTTATCTCTGAGAAGAGATGTGATGGCTACTCGCATTCACAAGAAGATCATTACAATGAGGCTCTAGAGGAATTTTTACAATAAAAAGGAATGCCAAAAGTCCTAGACATCCAAAAACCTAACCCTAGGAGATGAAGCACTAAAAGTCATGTGGGCCCCATTTGGGTAAGTTAGTACATCAACTTCCCGAGGTCGTAACTTTTGCATACGATCTTCGTTTTAGGCGTATGATAGCTCGTTGGAAAGGTATCATCGAGGAGATTCATTTTGGGGGCTCAATCATGCCTTTGGAAATCATTGAGAACCTTGATCTCGAAAAACCTTCATTTAGGCCCTCAAAATGGCCTCGAAAGTTAAAACCTGCTAAAAATAGTAAATTGCCAAAATTTCCAGAAAAATATTTTGAGCCAGTTGGAAAAGTTGGGTGGCCACTGATATCCACCTGGATCAAATGGTACTAATGCAAGTGAATACTATGCATAAGGTTTGATGCAACACAGAGAAGCAACCAACAACATAAGTATGATGGATATGGGGCACCAACGGAACACTTGGAGAAGTGTAGAGTGATGTGGAAAATGAAATCTCCAGAGGAATGGTCTCATTATTTCGTACATACCTTAGAAGGCATACCAATAGACTGGTATATGAATCAGGAACAACATAGAGGAACTGCAAACTGGATAGTATTGCAACAAAATTTTACAGTCACTTTCTCATTCGAGCATGAGAACCCCAATATAGATGCAACAATTAAGCAGACAAGAGGGGTCATATTCATTAAGGAATCACAATTTGAACTCATAACAAAGGAACAATAGAGGAACAGACAGACAGTGAAAGAACTGTTTTCATCTTACCATGTGCAGGAAGAAGCACCATATGAATATGATTCGCGCGATACTCAGATCAAGGAAGCAGAAGGCGAGAGAGAAGTGAAAGGTCCACCATTAGAATCATAAATAATTGTTGCGCTGATCAAGGTGAAAAAATTCAACATTGGGACAGTGGAGAATCCCAAAATGGCCAGTATTGGAGACTACTGATATGAGCAAAAAGTAGAAAGAATAACAAAATTACCACGTGAGTACAACGATCTGTTCCCCACAACATTTAAAAATATGAAGGGCATTGTAGGAGAGCTAGGATAAATGAAGATAATACTCAGAGCAGAAGCAAGACCGATTAGACAACGACCATACATACTAAACTCGATATATAAGCAAAAAGTTAAATCTGAGATCGATATAATGCTCGAAGTCAGTATCATAGAACCTGTGGAAGAATCATAATGGATAAGCCCGATGGTAGTTCAGGAGAAAAAAGAAGGTAGGATAAGAATATGCATCGTCTTGAGGAAGTTGAACGATGCATGCCTACATGACCCATTCCCTACACCTTTTACGGATGAAGTGTTGGAAAACGTAGGAGGACACGAAGTTTACTCATTCACCGATGGATTCTCTGGCTACCACCAGATCAAGATAGCACAGGAAGATAGATGCAAGACCACACTTTCTATAGAATGGGAATCCTACCAGTACACAGTCATTCCGTTTGGACTGAAGAATGCACCATCAATATTTTCCAGAGTAGTCATAACTGTATTTAAGGAATTCATCCACCAGTTTCTAGAAGTATACTTGGACGATTGGAAAATTTATAGTCTATTGAAAGATCATGTAGAGGTCTTGAGGCTTATGTTAGAAAGGTGTAGGCAGTGCAAGATATCATTAAACATCAAGAAGTGTATCTTCGAAACACCGTTTGGGATACTATTGGGCCATATAGTATGCAAACAAGTCTTACTAGTAGATCCTACAAATATTGTCGTAATTTTTAACTTGCCACCACCAAAGACAGTCCATCAACTAAGATAAACATTGGGACACACAAGATACTACAAAAAGTTTATAAAAGGGTACGCACAGATCATCGTACCAATGGAGAACCTATTTAGGAAAGATACAAAGTTTCAGTGGAAGGAAGATTTTCAACATGGTCTGGATACGTTGAAAGAAAAAATGGTCACCGCACCAATACTAGTATTTCTAGACTGGGGAAGACATTCCACGTACATGTAGATGCATCAACCATAGCACTTGGAGCTATTTTGGCACAGCCAGGAGCAGGATATTTGGATCATCCTATAACATTCATGAGAAGAAAACTATTTGAATCAAATCAGAACTATAATACTACAGAGAGGGAATGCCTATCTATGGTTTATGCACTGCAGAAGTTCAAACACTACTTACTGGGAAAACATTTTAATATGTTCACAGATCACTCAACCCTTAAATACTTAGTCAACAAGATAGTGTTGGGGGGGAGAATCTGTTGATGGTTACTCCTATTTCAAGAATTTGATTTTGAAGTAATAGTCAATCCAGGAAAGTTAAAAGCAAGACCTAACCACCTATCAAGGGTCACAAATGGAGAGGAACCTACAAGTTTAGAGGACAACTTTCCGGATGCACAGTTATTTTCAGTCCAGATCGCTGATGAATACTTTGCAGATATCATCTAGTACTTGAGTACAGGTACTGCACCACACGAATACAACACCGCGCAGAAGAAAAACCTGGTAGTCCGAGCTGCAAACTATCAGCTAATCGCAGGACACTTATACAAAATGGCCACAGATAGCATCTTATGAAGATATGTGCTAGAACATGGAATAACAAGGGTTTTAGTAGAATCCCATTAAGGAATAACAAGAGGAAATTATGTAGGCAAAGCTACCGCACATAAGGTATTGCACTCAGGCCTATGGTGGTCGACCATTCACAAAGAGTCGAAGGAGTATTGCCAGAGGTGTGACGTCTCTCAGAGGGTTGGTAAACCCAATAGAAGGGATGAGATGCCACTGCGACCACATATAACATTGCAGGTATTTGAAAAATGGGTAATAGATTTTGTGGAACCAATTAACCCACCAACAAAGAGGAAATGAGAAAGATACATTATCACCGTGTTGGAATACCTAACAATATGGGCAAAAGCATCACCAGTCAAAGATTGTAGTGGAGAAACAACAACGCACTTTCTATTTGAACAAGTAATCACTAGATTTGGCTGCCCAAGAATTTTGATGAGTGACCAAGGCACTCACTTCATTAAAAGTACCATCAAGGCTATGACTAAGGAATTTGAAGTCCACCATCAAAAGAGCACACCATATCATCCACAAGCAAACAAAACAATAGAAGCATTTAACAAAATCCTGGAAAACACGCTGACAAAAATATGTAATGTCAACAGGGATGATTGGGACCTAAAAATATCGGCATTATTGTGGGCATACAGGACCACATGCAAGAATTTGATAGGACACACACCATTTATATTGGTATATGGAAAAGAAGAAGTGGTGCCATTAGAATTTTTGGTACCTAGTCTGCACGTAGCAGCGATTACACACATGACATAACGAGGTGCAGTACATGAGAGACTGAATCAGTTGATGATCATGGAAGAAGATCATATCCTAGCAGGGTTCCACCAACAATTTCAGAAGGCGAGGGACAAATATTGGCATGACAGACACATCAAGAAGAAAACTTTCAAGGAAGGAGACTTAATGTTGATGTATGACAACAAGTCAATTCAACATCCAGGAAAACTCAAAATGCACTGGTTAGGAACATACGAAGTAAAAATTGTCACAGATGGGGGAGTTGTATAGTTGAAATATTTAGGAGTCACATAAAGAGGGATGATCAATGGGAGCCGACTGAATCTGTACAAGTATAGTCGACCACCCACAACTTTAAAGCCACTGTGCAGTAAAAAAAAAGAAAAAAAATGAAAACATGATATCAAATGGTACCAACAGAGGTACAGTACACCTGAAGGAGAAGGAGCACACACACATGGAATATGAGTCCGACTAAGACAAGGCCAATGGTTAGTTCAACATGAAACTAAGTGGGAAAGGCAAAGATGACAAAATAAGTGTTAAGTGACGGAGGCTAGTAGAATTGAATGTCGGGAATGACTGACAGTACCCTGCATTAATCGCGCCAACTGGAGACGATGAGGGAGAGTAACGAAAAGTACGAAGGAACCAGAGGTTCATTGAATCCAAAATAAATATAACATCTTCGATAACCTTCACACGATGCCCATACAAAGCAAGGACGTGGGAACAAAAATCTTATTGTGAAACTGGAAGAGATAGAGAGCGATAGAGCACACGAAGCACACCGTGAAGCTTACAAAGGGTGCAGAGGTTGTTGAGCTTGACAGAAGATCAAATTTTACCACCATGGAACCACCAAAACAAGAATAAATGAGCAAGACTTTTAGACAACACATATTAGGACCAGGGCACAAAGACAATCACAGGGAAGAGAACAAAAGCCATTCGAAGTCATTAATGTGGATGAAATCCCATCATCAGATACAACACCAGGAATCCCAACACTCGTGGTAGAAGAAACCCAACAGAAAACACCTACGGGCATGGACATCGATAGGCCAGAAGAGGGTCAGGGCCGATAGAATGAGGACGCAAGAAATTAAGTGCAACCATAAAACCTTGAAGAAGCACCGAGAGTCAATGGGACAACTCCACATCAGGAAGAAGTGGCCAAGCCAGAAGAGTCATAGACAACCATTTCAGAAGACCCACAACAAGGAGAAGTGGAAGATGTCACGAGAATAACGGAGCAATATTTCAAAGAATGACCAATGGAGGCTGGAACCTCGAGTTAGCCACCACCACGAAAGGACAAGTAGCAGGTACCTAGGTCACTGCGCAGACAACCCGCCGAAACAATTATTTTTCCACGTATACTAGAAGGGGTACGAGTGAAAGAGGACTTGCTAGGTTATGTCGATAAGTTAAAATACTCAGACCATGATGTAATAGACACAGACAAGTTCTCGTATTTCATGAATAAATTCTACCTACAGACAATGGGTGTATATCCATTTGGGGAACCGATTCATCAGCAACTCCAGTGGGCAACAGGATTGGAAAAAAATGGGATTTTAGGTCTGTTGGAACTACCACACTTGCCTCAAGAAATGGTCACACATGGTAGAGATTTGTGGCTGGAAAAAATTGTCTCAATATAAATAGAGTGCATTGCACACATCATAGGACTACCATCACGGGGCATCGACCCCACATAGTTCCTCGATGAAAAAACAAAGGAGAAAGCACTCGCTGAAGAAATGAAGAATAAATATGACACTTAAAGGGGGATGCATAGAATCATTATTAATATATCAATGAAAGTGTGACAAGAATTACCACGAAAATCATGGACTACAAGCTACTCAGAAAATTCCACAAGGAGGAAGTCTTGGACGACGTTGTCACAGCTGCAACACAGTGTGTTAAGGGCATCACGATCAACTAGGCTCCTTATCTTTTGAATATGTTTCTAGATGACTGCAAGGATGCGCGGGATATGGGGACATAATTTCATTATTCATGGTTGATCATGATGATAGCCATTATGGGATGGAAGGAACCAAACTATGTATTTTTCTCCACCAGACCCAAACGCAATCATGGAGCGAGATACTTATCATTTGGTGCCGCTTCGGATGCCAGGAACAGAAAGATGAATGCATCTGTATTCGAAGGATGTATTCATGATCTACAGGAGACCGTCACCAACATGTGGAGGATAACACCGTAGGATGTTGCATACTATCAGGGCATAGTTAACTTCAAGGCCACTCAACATGCGATGTGGATCCATGCATGAAAGGACCCCAAGAAACAATGGCTACAAATGCATTATTGCATCATGGAGGGAGACATAGAAATGGTCATCAAGGATTGGAATATGAATGGAGGATTCCAGTCCTCACTCGAGACATACTTGTAGGGGTAGAGGAGGAGGCAAGGGAGGAACCTACACATGCTGAGGAGGTAGGGAAAGAACAGGCACAACCCTAGGAAGTCACAGTGCCCAAGAAACCAAGGACCGGTTAGACAAAACCAAAGTAGAAGAAAGGGGGGACATCAAAGACAGGAGTCTAGATGAGGAAGAAGAACACTACTCAGGTGGCCCGAGTGAAATAGAAATAGACCGATCCAACACAGGGGACTACATAAAGTCCTACTCCACAAGAACTGGGACTGAATAACTGACCAACTACTCAAACAAGGGGTGTGCACAAGAATATGAAGGCGCATAGAACACCTCCAGAATACACGATCACAAAGGATGATGTAGAAATGGTAGCCCAATTGGTCCAGGATCGCACATTCAAGGATTTTAAGAATGTTATGCGTCAAAGGGACATAATTGAAGAAGAGGTGGAAGATATGCGACAACTCCTCAGGAAGATCAGAGAAGCATAGGCAGTCGACAACAACATAGAAACATGACCATCAACATCACAAACAAGAGGAGAACATGAAGCAAGCGAGCGGTATATAGTCCAGACAATACCACACTCGAGTGAAATGTTTTACATTACACCCAACATGTTGTGCATGGATGAGATCATGGGGCAGACACCCCTAAAGGATTTGGCGCAATTGCAGTTGGTATTTCCGTGGATACCAACCAATGCCTTATATAAAATGCAGGTCAACATTACACATGAGGTACAGTCTCGTGCACGCAAAAACACAGTCGAACTGCAGTAGGTAAAAGATAAACGGGACAATCTGGAATTGATATTTGAGTAGGTCAAGCTCAAGACCAAAGAAGAGAGAGAACGTGTGAATGGATTGGAGTAGAAAGTAGCAGTATACTACAAGAAGATCCTAAAGACCACACAGGTGAACGAACTCACAACGACATAAAATATTGATCAGATTGTGAAGACAATTGATAATTACCAACAAGAGATCAAGAATCTCTGCGAGAAACTCACACCTACCACTCGACCGGAGGTAAGGGATAAAAGGAAGCAAGAGGCACCATAGCAGCTACAGGAGATAGAACGACAGGTCCAAGTAGCGGGGGACTTGTTCAACAAAGAAGTGCAGCTCTGGACGAAGCTGCAAGAAGATCAACAGGTCCAATATGGGGACCAGGAAGAAGAAAGAATAAGCATAACTATCCAAGACCTAAAGCATAAGAAGAAGACAATGCCAATCACAGAGCACGTTAAAGGGGTGCAAGACATGAAGAAATTACAGGTAGAACTCACCACTGTGTAGACACAGAAAAAGGAGCGCTAGGATCAAATAGAACCACTCCAGGAGAGAACAACGAAAGTCATTGCATGGGCAGAGGAATCCAAGACATATATGGCAGATACCCAGGCAAATTGGGCAAGGTTGATCAACGATGAGACTGTAGTGCAGGCATTGTATGCACTCAAGGAGAAGACCGCACAGGCTCAAACACAAGCAACATAGCTCAGGGAGAAGTTCCAAGCGATATCCATATAGATCAATGACACGCACAAAGGTTAGGTGGCTTGGGACGAGCCACATGTCAGTGTTGGGGGCCTATTGGAAGCATTCCAAAGTGGAGAGAAAGGCTATTTTTGGAAGGAAGGCATGCACAAGGAAAGCGACAGCTGGAAGGAAGAGAAACAGACACGCATGCATGGAATACCTAATGACATTAGGGTTAGTGTTTTTGTAATACATTGTAATGGATGATGATCCAGAAATGTATAAATATAGATACCTAGGTTTCATAGGGGGAGACCAGAGAGCTGGGAGAGAGAGATAGAGACAGATAGATCTAGAGACAAATATAGTGTATTGAGTTGTAATATTTTTATATACGACATAATTTTGTAAGTTGTTGAGTTGGGGAAGAAGGAGGGTAGATCTTGAGGGTTAGATCACATGCTGAGGACCCTGGTGTGATCTATTCCACCTCGTAACAGATCTCGACCTGACTGAGAAGAGTTGTAAAGTGCGCGACGTTGTAGTCTTGGAACTGCTATAATAGAAGAACTTAAGAGCTATATCTTTATGGATGTTTCCCAAGAGGGGGCGAACCACGGTAAAACCTGTGTTATGTGATTGAATTCATGTTTTTCCTTAAGGTTTTTAAGTAGATATTAGTATGTTGAATGTATGAGTTGATTATATTCCATGCATAATCGTGAATGGTAGTTTATTACTTTAATAAGTTAAATAGATCTCTCAGTGCACACTTCTCAGATCTCCACTCAATCCTGGACTGCAAACACTTGAGTATTGTAGTCACCCATTAAGACTATCTCGGGTGAGACTGCGCAGTGCACTCTGTGTGCTTCATTTCCTTCTGGTTTACTAGGAGGGCCGATATTTTTAGAGGCTTTGTTGGAACCTCAGTAGATATGAACCTTGGGTCGATCAAGTTAAAGGTATAAAATCAGACATATAATTGATAACCAACATATGTTCTTCTCCACAACCCCAACATTGTAGAGGTCCTTTCTTATGCTCTTCCATTTTCTCCCTTGCTTTCTCCATTTCTATGTTCCCACTTTGAGAGGCAAAATTTTGCTGGTACATACTTCTAGTCAAATGAATAGACTGAGCACCTCTTTTTGGATTTTTGTATTGGGATGGTTTAAATTCATTCTTCTGAAATATAAACTTATCCTTCTTTTTCCTCTCCTTAAGAGGATCCTATCTATGCTTGGATTTATCATAAGAACACTTGGCCTTCCTGATGGTGTCCTCTAGTGTCTTAGGCTCTTTAAACTCAATCATGTCCTAATAGGTCTATGTTAATCCACTGAGGAAGCATTGTATCCTTTCTTTCTCATCCCTGAGATAATTAGGGACATACTTTAACAAATATAAGAACCTATTTTCATAATAATCCATGGTAAGTTATACTAACTTGTGTTCATGTAACTCCTTACTATTTTCATCATAGTACTTTTTTGATAAATACGCTTTCCTGAAACATTTATCAAATTGTTTTCATTTTAACTTGCTCTCCTTTATTCCCTTGACATCCTTGAGGTTTTTCCAAGAAATGGAATCTCCCCCATTCAAATTGAAAATATCTACCTTTTCCTTTGTATTTTCTGAGTAATTATGTACTAAAAAATACTTCCTTAGTCCTTGCAGCAAGGCCTCAACCTCCTCTCCTTTCTTGATATCTCCACCAAAGGTAGGCAACTTTGACTTCTTGAATTCCTCTGTCATAGAACTCTGAGAGTGTCTCTTCTTTTTCTTCTTAGGGACACTTGAACCAATGTCACTGCTAGATGAATCTTTTGTAGTGGTCCTCCGACTAGATAACTTTGTGGAAATGTAATGTCCCCTACCTCTTGATAAAGAGGTTGTGAGAGACTTATTAGTCTATTTGTCCCCACTATACTATAGCATCATGAGTTATGGAGACCAAGAAACCCAAATTACTTACCTAAGCACAATGTTATAATTTTAAGTTGAATTTGGGGAGAATGGGTAAATCAAATGAAGGAAAAGACCACATGAGGAAAAGTAAGGAGTTAACCCCAAGAGGTGGTCAACTAACTCAACATAGAAATGTATCAGGGGTATAAAAGGAATATGAGGGTGCATCTCTTATTCATTATGTATTATTATTACTCTTGCATCTTGGGATCTTGAGCATAAAGACGTTTTGAGGGTTTTGGGATAACAAACCCTAGAGATCAGATCGGTGGTGAAAGATCCCACCTATATTGATCCAAGCTTGGTCACATAGGTGCAATATTCCTCCCCCACCATTATACAATAGGTATAGGTCACTCAGTTATTAAAGGAAGAAGTATTTCACAACTTTGGGGGGTTTCCAGTAGGAGGGAACACCATATAAAGAAGAACTACTCGATCTGGAAAGAGGAGGAGGTTTTGGGGCCTAAGGCTTATGGGGTTTTCATTGTATGGCATAGGGTTCCCTTTCTATCCTATCGGGGAAGAGGTTTCTCTATTATTTGTTTTATTTGGAGCTTGGCACGAGTTGGAGAGGAGGAGGGTGCACTACAGAAAGAGGATCCACCCATTAGAGGGAGAAGATCATCTTCAATCAACTTGAAACTATGCCATGGGTTTGTCTTGCCCTGATCTAACTTTCTAGCGATTTTGGTGGTATTTGGAGGCCTTTAAGTGGGAGGCCGAAATATTGGATAGCTACAACCAACCAGGAGGGTGCAACTCAACCATGAGGATCAGATCTATCTATTGAAGGGAAAACAACTAATCTTGTCCCTTTCTCTAGTTTATTGTGGTTCCTTTGGAGCTTGTTGGAGATGTCCTTATTCCATCTTGATTATTCTTCTTGTATTATTCCAGATCTACAAATCTATTGTATCAGGATCACTCTATTATCTAAATAAAGGTCAAATCTAAAGTTGTTGGTTCCATATTGGTATTCATTTCTTATATCTTGTCATTTTCTTGTGTTATATGCTCATATCTATATATCCATGCTATAATATCCAAATAATAAACAATCAATGCACAACTTGATGAGATAAACTGGAAAAACACGTTGAAACAATAAACAAACAGTGAACAATCTTTGGTTCTGGGAAAAAAATCAGCTTGGGAACATTACAATGGTATCAGAGTGTTAAATCCTCCCAACTTGTGGGGATTAGCACATGCATAATTTCAATGGTATCTATATGGGAAGGAACATAAGACATATAGGTGAAACAGAGACAAAAATCAAAGGTTCAGGTGAGGACATTGAGCCACAGGTCTTAGCAGGTTTAGCAAAGGATCTAAAAAACTCCATAGATCATACACAATTTACACTTGAGAACCATCTATAAGAGAATCAAGAAACAATGCACCTGGAACAATTTTAAATAAAGGAGACTTTGGAAAAAATAAATGTTAACCAAAAAAAATATTGTGCAACTCTTTATGCATATGACACATGGGGGGAATGGCCCAAGCATTTATGCAAACAAGGAAACCAGTGGTTCCCATGGGGGAACTAGACATTATCAGGAGTAGGATCTTCACTGCCATACAAAGGGACACATATTTGGATGGGGGACTTCTAGGGGGGAAACACAAAATAAAGTTACTCCTAGACCTTATATTCCCACATTCTTGGATGAACAACCACATGATAACCACTTCCATGAAATAGAAGACAACTTTGAGGAATATGCCAAGGAATATGATGCATTAAGTGCAGGATTCATGAGACAAGTTACATTGGACCACTATTGTGGTATTAAGTTAATGGGGAAACCCAAAAACTATCATAGGAACACCAATGAGTTGGAGTGTCGAGAAGGTATGATGGAGATTCCATACTTTGATGGGTCTTCCAAGGTGTCTGCAAAAGCTTGGGTGCAAAAGTTAGACACCTATTTACAGCTTAACCCAATGAGGTATATGGATGCCATTAATTTTTCCACCATGTACTTGGAGGGAAAATCTCATGACTGGTGGTATCAGGGTTTGAATACCTTGGGTCATAACTAGATCATTGCTTACAAATAGTTCACTTAGATACTTATGGACATATTTGATCAGGGATATCCAAAGCTACATTTCAGGGAACTCACACAACTCAGACAAACTGGGTCACTAGAGATATATATAGAGAAGTTTTAGAGGGTAGCCGTCATGGTTCCAAATGTGTCTCAGGTGAGACTAATGATGCTCTTTATAGAGGGGTTGATGGAACCCCTAAAGGGTTGGGTCAATGATTTTAATCCTTCCAACTTACA
>ML842668.1:12333-28194 GCA_009831015.1 Picea engelmannii
TATTAATATTTAATTAATTAATTAAATCACTTTAATTAATTAATTAACCTTTTTACCTTTGAAAAGCTCCTTATCTCTCCTTGTGGCTTCCCTGGCCACTAAAAGTCACTTCTAGCCATCCCATCCTGTAGTGTTACTCATCCTGATTCCAATGAGCTATTACATTGAGAGGTTCCTCCAAGTAATGTGCCCAAAATGACCTCTTCAGTGAATTCCATTGACTTATAGCTCAAAATAGTCAAAATCATGGAAATCATCGGAATGCAACGAAACCAAAGCCAACCTGTGCGGAATGTCTCATAATGATGGAATATGATCATCAATGCAAGCTGGACCCCACAATGCCTCTCAAATACCCCTGTACTCGCTCTAGCATCCATCTGGCTACTCTGGTCATCATAAATCTCTGTCCTGTGATGATGTCCCAAAGTGGGGACATTACACATTTCCAGGTCAGTACCTTCAGAACAAGGGGGCATTCCTCTCACTTCGAGCACACCCCCTCCAAGCCCTAGGATGGTTTTCTTTGATTTTTATGACCTTGTTGAGCCTCATCTTCCTTCTTTTGCACCTTTTCAAATAAGGGTTGAAGTTAATTCAAATAACATTTATCAATGTATTGTAGATGAAGGGATTTCTGCAAGTATTTTATCCTCCTCGACTTGGAAATCTTTAGGGTCTCCCGAGTTTGTGTCTGCTTCGCATGAGTTGTTGGATTTTGAAAGACGTCCTAGTGAATATTTGGGGATTCTTCCTCAGTTTCCTATCTCATTAGGTGGGAAGACTATCCTTGTCGATGTTATAGTGTTTTAAGGCCCATTATATTTCAATATGATTCTCGGGCATGATTATGTATATGCTATGAATGTTGTGGTGTGTACTCTCTTTTTGGTGATGCATTTCCCTCATAATGGAAGCATTGCCACTATCGACCAGCTGGCATATGATAATCACCATCCTAATTCAACGTTATTTCAGGATGCCCCTTTGTATGTTCCTAGTGTTTGTGTAGACTCTACCCCGCGAGACTCCCAAATGAGCACGCTTTGTTGTCTTTCAAGATCGCTTTAAAATTTGAAAGCAACATCTGATGAGACTGTATTTATTCTTTTCGATCTTGTCTGGATTAAATGAGAAAATTATCCCCATGGAGTCTTCTTTAAGCCCTTTTCAGTCTCTCTAAACATGAAAAGATTGTTGAGCGATCTTGTTTCCCTTCACGCTCGCCAAACTCAAATTTGAAGGCACGTTTTTCCGATGGTATTTTACCCCTTTTTCGGTCTGGATGGCAATTTCATGAATAAAGGTATGCTCTAGGAACTTTGATTCACTAGAAGAGTATTCTTAGGCGTAAGTTTAACCCCTTTATGGGCCTGAGGGACTAAATCTTCGAAAAAGGAATGTATTCTCCTTGGTTTTGGTTTATCACCTTTTTCGGGCCTTGGAGATTACTTACGAAAAAGGAACCCCCACATAGTCCATAGTTAATCTCTCTTCAGACTCCCTAAAATTGAAAAGATTGTCGAGTGACCTTGTTCCTTCACACTCGTTAAATTGGTCTAGAAGAACATCTACTGGCATGAATTTAACCATTTTTCCAGCCTATAGATTATAGCGGAAAAAGGTACGCCTCAGGAGATTCATCTCACTGGGAGAGTTCTCCTCAGTGAATTTTATACTTTTTCGGGCTAAGGAGACTAAAATCAGAAAAAGGTTGTGAGTCCATAGTTAAGCTCTTTTTAGAATCCTTAAAATTGAAAAGATTGTCAAGTGATCTTGTCTTTGTCACACTCGTTAAAATGGTTTTGAATAGACTTATTTTCGGTGTCATTTTAATCTTTTTTCGAATCGACTAGACTATTTCGAAAAAAGGTACTCCCTGGAGTCTTCTTTTACATTTTTCCAGACTCTCTAAATGTGAAAAAACTACCGAGATTACCTTCTCTAGGATCGTAAAAATTAAATTGAAGGGGTGTCATTGTGTCTTGCTTAATCACATTTGCATATTTGTGTCTTTGGCCTAATGTCGGCTCCATGTTTCTCTCAACTGAACCTTTGAAGCATGCCTTATACGCAAGCCTTGTATCACTTCTTGCCTCTGCGACCTAACACCTTGACCCATGGAGGAATTTTCCCTTAGTGTCCTTTTCTTGCACATGTCTCCTTTATCTAAGCATTAGTGTGTTCCTTGCGCTTGGAAATAGTATGCTTTCTTGCGACACTCATTCCTCCTTTGTAATGTAGCATTATTTTATTTTTTTCAAGCTCTTAAAAAACTTAAAAAGACAAAAAAACAAATATCCCAAAAAGAGGGGACAGGAAATACGTATTCTCTTTTTTAGCAGCACAAAGAGTCTCCCTTGGAAAAATGACATCCTTCCATTTTTTCATCAAGCATTGGGATCTAGTATGACCTAAGAAAGTTGTTCTCACTACATAGAGTTGTATCCTCCTCCGTTCAGTTACTCTTCCAAACACATGGAGAGTTTGTGTTGCCTCCTGCATCGTGAACTTATGTCAATGTCATGTTTCTTGAGTATGATCATCTTCCGTGATTTTTTCCAAGGGAAGCTTCACCCAACCTGAGTCGGTCTTTCTGCAGTTTGTCTCTTGACCTCATGAGCCGGCCATCTCGAGAGTCCAGTCAAGTCCTGATTCAAAATCGATGAAGTTCTCTGCTTGATCATCGAGATACTCATGTATTTTTTCGACGAGCCGTCGAAGTCCTCAGGGTAGTGAGTTATACACTCCCATTGTACTCCTACTTGAGTTTTGAAGATCTTGAAGTTGTTGCTCGATCTCTGAAGGCCCCATCTCCAGCCATCAGGCATCACTAGATTCTTGAAGATGGATACTATACTTGTATATCTTTGATTGATTTTGAGATGTAGATCTATTGTGTATTGCTCGCGGATACACTTTATATAGTTATATGACATGGATCTATAGTGTATTTGATTGGCAGCCATGATTTATTTCATCCCGAGCATGGGTATGACTGCCTTAGAGAGACGATTGTTGTTTTGCAGATGGCACCTCTTGAAATCTGGTCCCGATCTCACTCGATATCGTACATTAGTGAAGATATTGTAATGTATTTCAGCTATCAATTTCTCTTTTCACCTCACACATTAGGGGGCGTCTATTATAGCCCTAAAATTCCCTACTCTTGCATACATGGCCTTGTCCCTCTTACTTGCATATATTTCCAAAGCATTGTTGAGAATATCTTCTTAAAAAACCATTTTTTGGAATATGTACTCACACTGCACAATTACAGCTCGCGTATATACAATTTATGCACCACTACAACTTGCGTACATATGCATGTTGCACCATTGCATCTCATGTATTCTTGCAAAAGTTGCAAAAAATAAAAATTTGCAAGGAATTCGTTGAAATTCATGGGATATTGAAGGTTTCCCAACTAATCCACCTACTATAGCTCGTCACCCAAACGAATAACCATCCTTTTGGAATATAAAAGGAGGTTTTGGGGTCTCATTTCCAATCTAAGCATACGAAAAGTGAAGCTCTACACAATTTCACTCCCCTCCTTGCCCAAGATATTGTTGCCTTTTGTGAGATATTGCCTCAACATACCCTCATCAACCCCGTCTTCCTCCATTCAACCCATTCCCTTTCCATAGAGGTGATAATAAGGTTGAGATAAGCAGTTCATTCAAGGTGCATTTGGAACATGGTAAAGAGGAGCCCAGACTAGGTTCCCAGAACATTAGCCGACTCAGATTGTAAGGTATAATATTTTTATCATGAATAAAAGAATCACATTTTCTTGTCCCAAATGATGGTGTTTTGAGTATTTTTATTGATTTATACTTGACACTTAATATCTAACCCTAACTGAAGATGTACAGATTTTGGCAAAGGCTAAAGAACCTCAAGCAAAGACTCAGACTTTGGAACAAGCAAACCTTCGACAACATCTTCGACTCCCAAAAGCAGTGGTCAGAACAAATGAGCACAATTCAAAAACAGATCCAGCTTCAAGGGCTAGAAAAAGAGCTTAAAACCCACGAAGCAAGATTAAATCAATAGCTGGAGGCCAGAAAAGGCCAAGAAGAGATTCTGTGGAAACAGAAATCTCGCATCCAGTGGGACTGAAAAACCAAATTCTTTCACAGAACCACCATTCACCGCTGACATACCAATAGAATTACGCAGTTAACCTCCACCAATGGCCAGCCTATCCACTCCCATGAAGATCTGGAGAAGACATTGATAGATTATTACAAAGATCTCCTCACAGAACCCCTCCCGGATAGATCTGAGGCCATAGCCAAGGTCACGCAGCATGTGCCCTCCTTAATTACTCCAGAGAAAAACTCAGCCCTACTCCGGCCCATTTCTATCAAGGAGGTAGATCAGGTGCTTCAGGACACCCCCAAAGGCAAGGCTCCAGGTCTAGATGGCTTCACCAGTGATTTTTTTCACCATTGTTGGCCGATTATCAGGGTAGAGGTTTGGGAAATCATTGAAGACTCTCGATCTTTAGGATAAGTCCTCCAGGCTCTCAATGTGACTTTCGTCACCCTCATCCCCAAAGAGGGGTAGGTCTTCCACCCTAAGCAGTTCAGGCCCATCACACTTTGCAATGTCATCTACAAACTCCTAACCAAAGTGATTACCCGAAGACTCAAGCCCATCTTACCAATGATCATTTCTCCGGAGAAATTGGGCTATGTTGAAGGCAGACAAATCCTGGACAACATCATCCTAGCCCATGAAGTTATTCACTCTTTGCAGAAGACCAGAATGCCAGGTATGCTACTTAAACTAGACCTCTCTAAATCCTTTGATAAGTTAAGCTGGGACTATATGCATGAAATGCTCCTTGCCTTTGGCTTCGACAAGCTCTGGGTAGATTGGATTCTAAATCTAACCTCCTCGGATTTTTTTTCCATCCTTATCAATGGAGTTCCCTCCAGTCCTTTCTCCCCATCTAGAGGAATTAGACAAGGAGACCCTCTTTCCCCTTTCCTCTTCATCATCATGGCCGAGGGTCTCAGTCGCTCCATTCACACAGCCATAGCAAGCAACTTGCTGACAGGTCTACCTCTGCATGGTATCTCCCCCCCGATCTCGCATAGCCAATTTGTGGACGACACTCTGATGATGGGTAACCCTACAACATGAGAATCTCACTCCCTAATCTCGATCCTTCAAACCTTCTCTGAAGCCTCAGGACTGGATTGTAACAAATACAAATCTCATATCTTCTTCTTCAATATGCCTTCTCTGATTCAACGCCATATCTCTGATATCTTGGGCTTCAACCGAGGCTCCCTTCCATCCCAATACCTTGGCATCCCCCTGATTGATAACGCCCTCAGAAACACCTCTTGGGAACATCTCCTTTCCTCCTTTGCCAAGAGGTTGTCTTCCTGGACCTACAGAGCCCTAAACCTCCCTAGTCGCCTCATTCTTCTTCAAGCCGTACTTCAAGCCCTCCCCATCTATACCTTCTCGGCGCTTGCTGCCCCAAAGTTTGTCCTCACAACCGTAAAAAACTTACAGAGGAAATTCCTCTGGCAAGGCCTCAACACAGGGAAGAAAATAGCACTGATCAGCTGGGACAAACTCTGCCAACCTAAAGCTCAGGGAGGCCTTGGGCTAAGGTACCCCTCTATCATGAATAAAGTCCTTAGCGCCAAGATCTGGTGGCGTTGGTTAAAAAATCCCAAGGATCTCTGGGCCAGGCTCTGGAGAAGGAAATATGCACCTGATATGGCGGAGAAGAACCTAATAAGGTGGAATGGGGATAACCCTGGTTCCTTAATTTGGGCAGCAACTAAGAAAAATAGACATCTGGTAACAAATCATGCTTTCTGAGAAATCCGAAATGGGAAAATAGCCCTATTCTGGAAATATTCCTGGCAGCAATGGCCAACTCTAGACCATGAGGACTGGGCGGAGAATATCAACATCCAAGCTACACATGCTGGCCTGGAAAAAGTCGTGGATTACTGGCAAGACAATCCAATAGAGGACACCCGGCGATGCTGGCACTTAAATATGGAGCACCTAAACCTAGAGGCGCACATGGACCTAAGACCCTGGCAGGAAGAAATGGCCAAAAGAAAAATCCCCAAACTTATAGGAGAGGATATCCTACAAAGGGGATACTCACCAACGGGCACCTTCAGCATACGAGAGGCCTATGTCATCAAAACACACTCAGACCCTTTACCCACAGGGAAGGTTTGGAACAAAATTTGGGGCCTTAAACACTGGCCAAAAATTACTCTCTTCCTCTGGCTTGTCACCCATTCGAGCATTCTCACCTGGGATAACCTCTCAAAAAGAGGTTTTGTTGTCCCGTCTATCTGCATGCTCTGTGGAGAAGAATCCGAGACCATGAATCATCTCCTCAACACTTACCCCTACACTGCTCAAGTTTGGGATCAAAGTGCGCTAATTATGCGCACCTCGGATCGCAAAAGAGACAACATCATCGACACAATCATGGAATGGAGAGACCAAGTGTTTCAATCTCCCCTTCTAAACCGTATTTGGAAACTTCTCCCAGGATTCATTCTCTGGAAAGTGTGGAAGGAAAGAAATAGAAGGCTCTTCCAGAATGACCACCTCCTGTGGCACCACTGCTGGAACCAATGTCGCCTCAACATTTTGGAAACTATTAGCCTTCAGCATTGGACTAAAAAGGATTTGATCAGCACTCCCCCAGAACTTATGATCCTCCAGTATTGGAAGTCCCCCCAACTCTTGACCCACCCCCTCCCGAGTCTTCTCCTCCCCCTCAAAGCAGTCCCTCCTCTTGGACCACCCCCCTGGGCGGCTTCATAAAGCTCAATTTTGATGGGGGCATCCAAAGGCAACCCAAGAGCAGGGGGATACAGAGTGGTCTTCCACAACCACCATGGACACATCCTTCTCATTAACACAGGCTCCCTTGGTCACACTACGAACAATGCAGCGGAACTTTGGGGGCTCACCAGAGGACTGCAATTAGCAATTGAGAACAGCTTCACCAAGCAGATTGTAGAAGGTGACTCCCAAATCATCATCAATCTCTTCAACATAATCTTAAATGGAGCAGACCCGGAAAGAATCTCACCCAGCTAGAGACTCTCACATGGGCTAAATACTATAGCGGATCTTCTGCAACCCAATTAGGCCTTTATACCTGCACACATCAGGCGAAAGGCGAACCAAGTAGCGGACGAACTGGCTAATCTGGGGACTAATTGGGATGGACCGGATCTCCTGTGCAAAATGTCCCTCAACCCTGCACACCCTATTCTCTAGCAATGCATTCGTAAGGATGCGACAGTGGACAAACCCCCGAATGGGGTGTTGGTGCGGGCCACATGGCGAGATGAAGAGGAGAGTACAGGCCAGCGTGGTAGGGGCCATGTGACGGGCTCGTGCCAAGCCCCACCACCTAATCCATGCATTTAAATTCCTTTACAACGTCTGTTGCACCATTAACGCTGGTGCGCCCGACTCCCATTGTTGTCTCCTCCATGACTTCTCTATCTGAAGGCACCATTAACCTCCACATGTGTCCCGACCTTCTTATCCCTCAACTTCCCAGACCTGGCATACTCTGGTTTCCCTCCTCCATGGTGCTCACTGCCATCAGGCTAATCCAGGCTCTCTACGTCCATCCGAGACTCTCCTCTCAGCTTTGCCTTCCCTGTGAGGTCATAATGTCGCGGCAAAGAGGGAGGCCAAGGAGAGGCTCTCCATGGCATCCTCCTCGACCTCAAGTATCTGTTTCTCCCCCTGGCTCGCCTTCTACGCACTCCTTGCACTCCTCGCAGCCCAAGCTGGAACCTCTCGCCACCTCCACCCTGTCTGCCTCCCGACTTGAAGGCCTGGTCATCACCGACATCTCGCTGGGTTCTCTCTCATGACTTCCCGCAGTTCCTTCGAACTCCCTAGCTAATAGACCATTTTTTTCACCGATAGTCTTCCCCTCTCGCGCACCCTTGGAGGCACCACCCTTTCTTTGGGATGCCCAACACAGGCCACACTCTTTCACCGACTCCATCCCAGACTCGCAGCTGTAGGACAGCCTGGCCATCCTCTATGGGCTGGTTTTTGAGCTCCGACAAGGATTGGAGGACCTTCATTTCCAACTGCAGCGACTGGATGGGAAGACCTCAGGTCTCCTTCAGATCCTGTCCACCTTCCAGGGGGATTTCCACTCCACTCCAGAAGCAGTGGGAGAAACAGAGCTGCCCCATGTAGATCTCGTTGACAGGAATGAACAGGTGCAACAACCAGAAGGTGGCGACTTGGGGCAGGCCACGCACGGGGACACGGAGGTTGCGGCAGCCATGGGCGTCCACGCGCACAATCTATCCGGAGACACTCTGCCAGCTGCCAACCTGGAAGGGGCAACTTGGATGCTGACATGAAAATGGAAGGGAAAGGGACGCCCGTCGAAGAGGAACCCTGGGACGAGGCATACCAAGCCACCTGGCCAGGTTTTTTTCCAAGTGTCTGACCCCTCTGGGGGTCTGATCTTTTCACTAGTTTATTTTCTTAGTTGTAGCCTAGTCAGATTAACTTTGTTTATCTAAGACTGTTAGACTGTAAAATTGCTAGACTTAGCCGGTTGGCTGAACTGGTTTCCCCTTTCTTGGGGTAGTTCGGTAACTACAACACGGTTTTTCCAACTTTTGTAACTTTGGTCTGGATTTTGAAGGCTCTTTATATATAAAATCTCTTTCTTACAAAAAAAAAAATATATCTAACCCTAACTTATGGATAGAATAACATTCTTGTATTTCTTTGTTTTCCTATCTTTGGATTCAGGTCAGCCTTGGGAGGAGATGTGCAGTCAGTGGAACTTCCAAGCATGAGGAGATCATCACCAGACGTGGGATCAAAGGTATAGTTACCCGATCGCTTCTCCATTTGCTTTCTTTACATTAGTTTTGGTATGTTTGGGGTAGCATAGAGGATTTATTAGATTTTAGATGGTTATTCGCTCTGTCTACATCTTGAACCCTGGTGTAGTTAAAGGGGGGTTTTCCCGCTAGCAAACATTCCTTCTTAAACAAAAAATGGAGGATCAAGAGGTGGAATTATCTCAACGCCCCCTAAGATGATAACTCCTTAAAAATTAATAATAGATTGAAACTTTACTTATGTTAATGGCTTACTAAAAATGTTAGCAATATGACCATCTATCTGGTAATAAATAAAAGATTCCACTTTCTGTTGTACCAATTGTCTAAGGTAGTAAATGTCTAGATCCGAGATGGAACAAATATCCAGAAGTTGAATTCAAGTTATCCCCATACTAAAATAATCCATCAATCCATCCATCACATTACTTCCAGTTAACACAAGGTTACTATCCAACCATCATTCATCACCTCATAATTTCATTGCGCACATGTAGTCTAACCCCTAAGCATTCAATATTTACATTAAAATTGATGCACCAAAGATCTAAGTGCTTAAATAATCACCTACCTCAATTCACATCATCTTAAATTAAGGCGCAAGAGTACAATAATTAATTTATTGCGCAAGGATATCTAAGGTCTAACTATCATTCATTGTCATAAATTCCTTGCACGCAAAAGGTCTAATCACCTTCAATCCAACCTTGACAAAATCCAATGATGGCAATGTCAAGGGCCGGTCTCAAGGCATCAAGTAAAATGTAGGTCAAGTTAGGTTGTCTCTTACCATAGTATTTTGGGAATTACATTAAAAAATTAAGGGCAAGTTTAATAAGAAATATGAAGGTGTACTACCAAGATGGAATAGTCATCCTCTTTAATGATGACAAGACATTTAACAGTTAAAGAAAGCTAATCAAGCGATTAACTTGGATTTGACATTGCCCAAGGTGAAAGTAACTGTACTTAGAGAGAAGACTAATAGAGAGAAGACTAAAAGAGGATGGAAAACTTAAATTTGACAATGATAAAGGATGAATAAGCCAAAGCCATTTTGATTATTAAAGAATGATAAATTAGATAAATGATAAGGGAGGACACGAATTGCTGGGCGGTTTTAAGCCCAACGCTGTGTGATGTTACCCATTTCGTAGAGGTCAAGGAGAACGCAAAGAAAAAAAGCAAGCTCAGGCTGGGGTCGACTCAAATTAGAAGCACTATGGTGAAATAAGATGGGCGAGAAATGCAAGTGAAACACAGATTCCTGACAAGCATTGAGGTATCCAAGCTCAGAAAAGTCTCGGGTAAAGGCACATCAGTGGCAACGCAACGGAGTGAAAACGTTGGGAGTTTCCTTTCCGCAACACAGAGTCTCGCAACACTCGACAAATTAACCCCAAAAGTTAGACAAGACTATACACAACAATTCTCCAAAATTCGACATTTTAAACACTGGATTTGAATAACATTTTATCACAGAAGTTTCACAATTCTTAACAATTTAAACATTGAATTTTAGCAGCACTGGAAATTTTAATGCTAAGAAAAAATATGTTAAATAGAAATCTTGGTTGACAAACGAATTCAAATCAAACTTGCGAGAACATAATTAACATAAGGCCTAATTAAATCCATAATAAACATCATTTCAATCCCTCATTCTACTACTCAAGCGAACTAGAACGTGGTGGATAGGAAGCATATGACCCAAAAATGAAACGAAATGAAACCTCTTCTCTGCACTTATTATCCTTCTGTTCAACTTCGGTAAATTAGTAATGATATAATATAATAAACACCATGTCTAAATAATCTTAGGGAAGGTATATAAAATACCCAATCAACACAATGACTAATTAATCTTATGGCCTGTAAAATACTTGGAACATACACAACATCTCCTTATATAGGATTTATCCAAGGCATCTAACATGAAATAATATAACCATTAACTAATAAACTGATTAAACAATGAGACAAATATAACGCAGAGAAAAACTCAAAGGAATACCGGAACCAACGTTGGCTTGTTGATGTTCTTTGGTTGTTGTCTATCCGCCTCACTTCCACTTGCTAATCGTTGAGACCTCACTGGTACCTCCCAGCCAACGTTAGGGGTACTCTTCTTCCCCCTGAGCCCCCTGAGTTGCAAAGGGGCCTTGCACGCAAAATACCAGAGAAAAATATAGCTCTCAGCGTGCATCGCAAGGTCGAGCTACCACTCCCTTTCGAGCTGGGCATCCCAAATCCCACAAGAAAAATCAATCAAGAAAAAATCCGACAGCGTAACCTTACGCATACCAGACGTGATCCATACTCCTCCTCCACCATCCTTTTTATAGAATTTTATTAGTGATTAGTTTCCAAAACCCTCTTTAGATTCTTTTCATTAAATTTAATTAGGATAAACCTCCCCCGTACACGTCACCCAATCCCTTAGTTGCACCAGACAATCAATTTATTAATTAATTAAATTTGTCCATTTCCCTCAACCACCTAAAATCGTTCCTAAAAACGCTCCTCAGTGTCCCGTTATTCCCTTACATTTCTTAAATGACTGATGCCTTTCTTAAAACCTAGTTGAGATCACAATTTGAAGGTTCCAAAGACTAGATTCCCTACTATGTTAGACATTCTCCTTTTCCTTAAGTTTCCCCTTTTCTTCTTAGTTCAGATTTGGCAAGTTTAGATATAAACAACAATTTACCCTTTTAATAATTTAATCCTTCATAAAAAAATTATTTTAATTATTAATGTTTGAATTTTCTTTACCCCCCCCCTTTTTGTTATATGTCCATTTAGTTTTTTTTTGTTCACATGTTCTACTTAGACCTAGGTTTTAAATTCACTAGGCTTGGCGACAGTTTTTAAGGGAAAATTAGCTATTAAACTTTACTCATACCATCATTTATTTTAAGGCAGACCAGGTCCTAAGGAGGCGTATTTTTCTAGGTACTAGGTTTATTAACTTACCAGAGTTAAAAATCGCGATGTGCCCTTCAAGATGCACTACGTGCTCCAAGGGTGCTACTCGCTTGCATTCTTGTTTTATTTGTGCGACGTGCCCTTCAAGATACATTACGTGCTCCAAGGGTTCCACTCTCCTTTTGACTGATTTTGGTAGACATCGAACCCTTGGAGTCAATACTCCATCATGTGACCTTGTGGGAGACTAAGGGCCTCTAAAGAATAAGGACCCTGCCTTATTGCGCGCCCCTTAGAATCATCGTGAGTGACTGTCACAGTCTGCCCTCACGACATCATGGATCTCTTGAACTAGGTAATTGTTAACCTACATTTCGAGCCACGACGAGAGTGCTAGTAGGCTATGGCAGGGTTGTTGCCACACCTCTCCCTCAATGTCTCTGGTTGTCGTGTGTGACCCCTTTACTCCAAATGTGATTCTTATTAGCAAGCTATTGTCAGCCTGCATGCATCAACGAAACGTGTCTGCGATAATATTCAACATCAATATAATATCTAGTCATATGTCACATATGTAATATCAAAACATTCAAACCATAACCATTCACTCCCTGACTCGATCCAAATTCCAAGGATATCCATCGATGCCATCGACATCCTCAAACATCTAGAGTCCTGCACACTCAGGAAAACCAGTCATTAGCACCCATCGATATAAATATCAAAAAATAACATATCATCAAATCCACAAAAATCATCATGCTCCATAATCGAATCAGTCAATCATATAGTGAATCGGATCACTTGCACACAAGTTTCCATAAGAATAAGTCACACCGGGTGCATGCAAGAGCGGGATGTTATATACACCCCCTCTTGTTTTAAACTTCATTCCGAAGTTTCACAATACAAAAGAAAAAATAAAGTATCTGACAATATCTAAATGTCTAACTATCAACAAAGGGAAAATGATGACGCATATCATATGTGTCCTCCTAGGTAGCTAAGTGTGGACTATAATTGTCCTACTGGACCTTGACCTGATCGACAGTTTGCGCCGTAGCTGGCGAATGCGACGGTCCAGAAAGCAGAGTGGTTCCGCTATGAGCACACCCTGCCCAACATCCACCAAGAACTCAGTCAATCTCATGCATAGGATCTGTTGTGACCTAGGTCTTCACCCCTGCCTCTGCTCTCTCCTTTCCCTATGCCTTCATTGAATTTGTCCTTTTCAGGTTGATTAAGTCAGTTTCCCATTACTAATTGACTTGGATTTTATCCATTTATTTCTTGATTGAGTCTTTGCGCAATTATGTTGCTATTGTTTCTTGAAGGATAAGTACATGTCATATTTGGTTTGGAATGCTTGTCATCATGTTTTCCATTAATTGAGCTCACCGCAATTCAACCAAGCCTTTTTTGTATGCACAGAAAACACCCCTAGACAAACGAAGCAATACAGAGCGGTCAATTTTGGACTCAGGTTGTGGGAACATATAGGTTGACTTTCACCGATGGAGATCCATTAGGTCAATCAGATTGACGATTTTTGTGCATTTGGTGTGTCGAAATCGCATGGGGTTTAACATCAAGAATTACCCGAAGAGAAAGAATTACCCGAAGTCCCGAAGAGATGAAGAGACGAAGAGAAAAATCCCCAAAGAGTCGAAGTCCCAAAGAGTCGAAGTCCCAAAGATCCGAAGAGCTGAAGATCCGAAGCACTGAAGTCCCGAAGAACTGAAGAGCCGAAGAGATGAAGAGTCAAAGAGCCGAAGTACCGAAGAGTCGAAGAGCCGAAGTCCCGAAGAGCCAAAGAGATGAAGTTCCGAACTGCCGAAGAGCCAAAGTTTTGAACTGTCGAAGTCCTGAAGTAACGAGAGACTGCCACGTCACTTCGGGCCCGTACTACCTCAGGAGAATTTCATGCCTCACAGTCCAAAGATCCCGAAGCCCGAAGTGTCGAAGCACGTTACACTCATCAGTCATGACATGTGGCACTCATCAGTCATGACACGTGGCACACTCATCAGTCATGACACGTGGCACACTCATCAATCATGACACATGGCACTCATTCTAGGTCATTTGGTTGTGTCATTCGCCCATTTCGACATGACACATGTCACCCTTATTTCCATGACACATCTGCAACCATGACATCATATGACACCATGCCACCACGTCACTTCGTAGCCTGTACCACTCCGGGATATTTTTGAGCAAAGCATTCATAAACTCCTGAAGTACCGAACAACTGAAGTCCCAAAGTGAATCTAGACCATTCATCATCAAGGACACGTGGAGGCATATCATTCACTTCGGAGATTTACCTTCGGGATAATTCCAAGCATAAAATTTGAAACTCCTAAAGCCTGAACTCCCGAAGTGAATATGGACCGTTCATCAACAAGGACACGTGGAGGCAGATCATTCACTTCGACAATTTTCCTCCGGGAGAATTCCAAGCACAACATTTGAAACTCCCGAGGCTCGAACTTTCGAAGTGAATTTGGACCATCCATTAGAAAGGACACGTGGAGGCATATCATTCACTTCAGCAATTTTCCTCCGATATATTTCCAAGAAAAACATTTGAAAACTCCTGAAGCCCAAACTCCCGAAGTGAATCTGGATTGTTGATCTCAAATCAACAAGAACCGTTGATCCTTGCAGAAGGTAAATATCACTCGGATCACAGATTGTAATCAGATCAACGACTACACTTCATTGCAGGGAGATAAACTACTCAAACGTTAATTTTCTAAAGTGGCCCTGAAATTGGAACCATGGTATTGTTGGAAGGGTATGTGGCATCTTGTGGGGGATTGCGGGGGCAGGAGCGGTGTGGACCCAAAACAACCTCGACAACTTCTGAAATCACCTGCTTGTATGATGTCAGTCATCTCATCACCTCCACTCACCTCCACTCACACTCCCACGTACATACCACCCCTCTCCCAACTCGACAATTCTATCTCTCATTACATGTCACCCTCTCCGACTACTCTCCTTGTCGTCACCTCCCCCTTACACGTCACCTACTCCACGTCACCTCCTCTCACCTCCACTCACACTCCCGCTACCACTCAACTTTCACCACCTATTCCCTACCTAACTCCCGCGTTGATCGCCTTGGCGACATCCCCTTCCTCCAGATCAATGGTCGTTATCACATCTCGGACCCCCTCGACCATTCTACCTTTAACGATTGGGGGGGTCTGGGAAAGTGGTTTCCCCACTGCGGGCCCTACCTAACGTGGTGGCTACTCAGGATTTTAGACCCCCACCTCTCTAATCCTCTTATTGCCTACCCCCTGTTGACAGGCTAAAATCCATGGATTGTTATGATCACTCGTATATTTCAAGCCTGAATGTTATTATTAGAATTGTTTTAACAATACGTGCTATGTTTCCAAGACAATGATTCTTGGTGATACGTTGCATCTTGGGTTATGTTTCTGCCTTTTAAAATCCTTGTTTTGTTAGAAGATCTATTAAAATCCGGAATCCTGCGTTTTCATTTTCTGGAACTCCTCTCATAATCTGGATCAGAACGCAAAACCGTTATAACAAATAGCTGAAAATAAGCAGAAACTCTCGATTTGAAATTTTCCGTCAATTAACGTCCATTTGCAGACAGTCAACTTCGGGTGCAATTTTCGAGCAAACGACGATGAATTTCAAAAATCCAGGACATGGGTTTTGTGCATAAGGGTCTCATGTGGCTGACTCGCAAGCGATTTTTGAAAATTCTTCTTGGTTTGAGAGCAGTTTTGATTTTTCGGAACATGAAAATGCTCAATTTCGGGATGAACGGTTTTTAACAACAATCAAACTCATACTCAGTTGGAAGAAATGGTAGATTTCTTTATGGACAGGAGCCTGATTTGCAGATTTGGTATGGGTGGAGGCTTGAGCCATGACAGAATCGAACAACCAAGGAGGGCCAAAACAATAAAATTTTTGTGATCTATTTATGTTCTTGGAATTTATGATTAACGTGTTTTTGCAGGCATTATATTACAAGATC